>JAUMHH010204598.1:0-13143 GCA_032359455.1 Chlamys rubida
CCCCAAACTACCTGATATTTTACTGAGCAAGTATACTGAGGTGATGTGCTAGATTGAATAACAATATACAAATATTCCTTGTCAGAAAGACATGTATCATACACATATATCAGCCCCTGAGTATATGATAAAAAAGAATGTATATATTTTATCGCTATTTATTTATTTTATTTATTTTCATTCTGTAAGGATGAAACACACGTGACCAAAGTAAGTATTCACTTGCAGCCATAAAGAGATAATGCTACCAAGGTTTTAGCTTTTAACGAAATAAACACCTTGAGTTATTGATAGAACAGCTGTTTAAACATTATAATTATCTGGATAAATTCTTTTGACATTAGTATCCGTATTATCATATCTCGTGATTTGCAAGTATTATCTTCCCAAATGTACTTTAAAACGTCTGTATTGGTCTTATCTTTCATAGCAACATCCCTGCTTTCCCCACCAACGTTGTTTACGGTCGAAGTTGATTCGGTATCATGATTTCTGTGATGGATGTTGAACGCATACAGACAAACTCACAAGATTTCCAAATATGCAATCTGACGAATATTTTAGCAAGTTTCCGATCGCCATTATGATCTCATTGAGGAATATGTTTTTTGTTGGAGTGGTATTTAGGTTTCTTGGAGTGATATTTAGGTTTCTTGTCATCTTCTTGAGCAGTATACCATCTTTTTCTAACCCTGTAGCATGTCATTTCATGAGTTATTGAGTATTATCAGGTTAAAAATAGGTCTATTGATTCATCAAATAGTTTCTTGAGTCACTTCCTCTTGTAGCAACGACTTCATAAATTGACAGACATAGGAGAATTATATATTCCGTGTCTTGGAATCTTCTTGCATGACGAAACAGATTGAGTGACTTTAGGTACTCCCTTATTCCTTGGATGTGCTGATGACAGAGGGTCTGAGTCCAGATAATTGATAGCGTGTAGAATATGGCTGGAGAATCAAGGCTGTCTTAGAATTGAATTGTATCTGACTTTGTATCTGACTTGTATCTTCATACTTATGGATTACTTGTTGAGATTCTATTATCAATCTTAATAAGCTTATTAAGAGGCCAAGTCGTATTTTTTCATTTACATTTTCCCATCGGATTGCAACAAATATCTTGCCTAGAAGACGTATTAAGGTGGTTTTTAAGATTGAAAATTTTGAAATCATTTGATGACAACATCATATCTGTGGGGATGTTGAACTCTATAAAGCTTCTCACCTGCTTTGGATTGCATTTCCCTGGCATATTTTACTTTAGAAATATGTAGAAAAAATAGCACATCATTTTCCATATCTTAAACAAAGTTTACGTTGCGTAATTTTCGTGATCATTTCGAGTAAAATGGATGTAAGGATATCTCAAACACTCAAACATCAATATCTGGAAGTAGGTTATTGGACAATGTTCAGAATGTTTCAACAATGTAGAGTCCTATCACGTTTCTGCTTTATAAGGGTTTAAAAAAAAATAAAAAAATATTCGAATCTGATTTTCGTTTTAGAATTATGCTCTTTCCTCTACTTCATACAGAGAAAATTGTAGACTGTTGGCCTTTTGAGGGACGTAGGATGTTATAAGATTCCAAGTAGTGCTGCAGACATTTATCAAACATTTTAAATTGACCTGACTGTTTTTGCAGTGAATAAGCTCCCCTTTTTATGATGAAGTGATGCGGTAATCGAACACCCTAGAAAATCATTTTTCTTGAAAAAGTAAATTACAATAAATATATTTTTGTTCGAGCAATTTTCTCTACGTGCCCAAGAAATTGCAGCTCTACTTTGTTTAAGATACCTCACAGATCGCTTGGACTCTCGACATTCAACACTAAAAAAATACCACTATGCAATCTGAAAGATAATATTATACACTACACTACAACATATTCGAACCTGAAAACAACTTGGGACTTAGTGTCTGGTCTTAGAACATAATGAGTGTTTTTTTATGAAAAAAATACTTGTATTCAATATTCAACATTCATTAATAATTTATCACGGTTTATATTATGCTAAATAACACTTAGATATTTCACTGATGAAAAGAATGAAGATATAGCAGTGAAAATAAAAAAGTAATTTCCCACACGCACAGTGTAACATATTTCTAAGCATTCAGGGATTACTAGCCACATTTCCCTTTTTTGTACTGATAGTGATCGGTCTGTGCAATATAAGGAAGAAATAACATTGATATGAGTAAGGAAATTAAAATCATGTGATGGAGATAGGGTAATAAACGGACCATGACGGATAAATGACGATGTAACATGTGCTTATCCTTAAAACTATCTCAGTGCAGCATTGTATTTATAGAAACCTTAAGACAGCCGTTTCGCTTCAGTGGACCTTTGTTTGCTGAACAGCCGTTTAATCTAGATTTAGACAATGTCATTTGCATATCCGGAAAACCGAACTGTTATGTTTCATACTATATTATTGGTTTTCATTTCAAAATAAAGTAAAATTCAATGACGGTATTCGTTCTGACACGAAATAGATTACGTTATACATAGTCTTATATATACGTTCTAGAATTGTTTGTATAATTGCATAATTGTTCGAAACAATAAAATATTTTGGATTTTTTGTTCTTGGGGTTAATTTTGTCTTTTAGTTTTGCTGTCTCTTCAGTTCCAGCGATGTCTTATGGTTGAGTAGTACTTATATTACATTTCATTCAAGTGTTTTGTTGTATTGGTATGCTTTTTTATTTCTCTGCTTTTACACGTTTAATATGTAACCTATGATATGTATCCTATTTACACTATGATGTAGTTTGTTATTACTTTGATATTAGCATAACCTACATAATATTGAATTGATATAGTATTTATGCTGATCTGATTGTTCAAGAAAAAAGAGAAGAAAAAACTTACATGTACGACATCGATTAAGAAAATAGAGAAAACACAAACTCATAGTCGACGTTGTAAATGTTACATATACCATATATATATGTTGGTGAAATGGTCGATTATAACTTGTTACAAGGGAATATAAAAACAAATATCGACCTGTTAAATTACAGCGAAAACATACTATAAATTGCTATATCTTCTTATCTGAGATTAATTCTGGCATTGACTAATCAGAAGGGTCCTCTGTTATCACTGAAATAGAAGCTGTAGATATTTTGACCAGGTACAGATGAAGTGACGGTAAGCGAAGCTGTTGTTTTGGCACCCCTTTACAGAATACATGGACGTATTCACTTAACAGGCATTTTGATAACATTAATGCATCCAAATCTTAGTATTACATTCAAAATGGCACTGCCCTGTCGTCAAGCGTGACGTCATATGTATAGCGTTAAAGGTTGCGTTAATAATTCCTGTTCTTAATTGATGCAGTAATATTTGTTATGGTTGGATTATAAAAAAGTAATAAATAGCAAAAATGATAAATAAAGCAATAAGGTAGTAAAACTCACAAAAATGCACAACTTAAAAGGCTGGTCTATTATCATAGTAATATTTAATTTGTTAGCAAATCTTACCATAGTTTTAGAATCAAAATGGCGCTGCCCTATTGTAAAGCGTGACGTCATTGGATCTAGCGTCACAGATAGCCCTTATAATCCCTTTATTGATAGAGTGGCATGATTGTATCGCTGTGCTATAAAAACGTAATAAATAGAAAAAAAGTAATGGTTTAAAAATTATCTTTATAGTAACAAGATAATAGGAATCGATATATATTATTTATACAACTAAATAACGTAACCCAAAGTTAATTCACTTCATATTATTTATGATAAAAAATGTACATACAAAGAATGACGGGGACATAGCATATTGTTGTTCTTATTCATTAAAATATAATTTGTATGTACACTGAAAACTGGTAATATAAAAAATATGATTTTAAAATTCTTTCTTAAAAAAAACCCACTGCGTTTTTTGCAACTGATACAAGCTTACATATAACAAAACCTTCTTATAATAACAACCTGTCTTCGAAGAAAATTTGGTATTATAAAGGGGTTTGGTATTATAAAGGGGTTTGGTATTATAAAGGGGTTTGGTATTATATATCAAGATCAACTATAAACCATTAATTTAAAAGAAAGTGGTCCCTGATATTTGTTTGCGGTAAGCCAGGTGGTAAATGGAAAAAAGGACTTATATCAAGGTTTGATTGTCATGATAGCTTCAAGAAATAATTAGTTGATTATTTTTGTCTGATATCTTGTCTAGGTGTAAAAATAAAATAAATGAACAAACGATAATTGTGAAGACAAACGTTAAAGCTTGTTTTTATACATTTCGTATTGTGATTTCTGTCATGTCAAAAATTAAAACATTAATGAATTAACCATTGAATTATTTCATCGAAATACGGTTTTAATCATCGATTGATTTAAATATCTCTGCATGATGTGACAGAAATCACTATAAGAAAATAAGTAGCGCTACACCATGTTAAATCACATGTCGCTAATGAAGAGGATTACACTTTGACCCTGAAAGTAAGCTGCCGTTTCGCGTCATTTAATGCTGTTGATTTCTGATAAAACCTATCTTAGGTTTGATCTTGTATGTATTTCACTTTGTGTTGGAAAAACGGAAGGAAGATGTAACAATTGAAATGGAAATTTGATTGTGTTACAAAGGATTAGGTGTAGAAAAAGGATACGGTAAGCTTCCTGTCCTCTGTTATAGGGAAGCATGTCAATGAGATGGTAGCTACTCATTAACCATCAGCTGGATTGTATATGTTTTCTTTCTACTTTTATTCTTCCATTTTTTTGCTTTTGTTCTTGAATTAAATACGCTGAGTATAGAGCATCATTCTACTCACATGCATATGTATATTACATGTAATAATTAATAACGTATTTTAGTTCGTTGATACCTCTGCATGACATGATTGCATACATTCCACAACAGAATAAAGTGCCTGTTATATATATTTAAAAAGCTAGGCGTGCGAGTTTTAAATAAATTGCGATAAAGCAAAATAGGTTTTTCTCTTTTATTTCTGATGACACTGTTCCCTTTTAAAAATAAATAATATTATTTAATTTTCAAAATGTTTAAAGATTATATTTATGACCTGCAGGAGTACAATGAACCACTTATGTAATGTAAAATACAATTTGGCGCTTATCAAGTGACCTACCGACTTACTAACCTGACAACGTGGCAAAGCTTAGCAAAACTTAACCACTGATATGATAAAACAATAAAAGGTCATAAAAATAATAAATCAGGGATAAATTCGGGAAAATGAGGCAACGAAATGAACTGCAGAAACACCAAGTCGAAAGGAAAGACATTATGACCTACACGAACATTAGGACGGGAAAACATTTGATATGGAAAAGTTAAATTCCCGGCACCACCTGAGGCGCACGCGCACGATGAGTCTTGTTAAACGTATGTCAGACACAGCGATATAGGACTAGTTGTTGATGGGGTTAACTGTGACACACACTGAAATCCCGTAGATTTTAATTGAGTTATGATAAGAACCGTCATTTTTGTAAAAAAAAATTATGGTTATATAATTTCATATTAGTTATGATAAACACACAATGAATGACGGGGACATAACGTAATATTGTTCTTTATTCCCTATGATTAAAATTTGATGTACAATGAATGTTGGCGACAGAAATTCATTTCCGAAAAAGTCACTGCGTTTATCGCGACTGGCAGCATCTTAAATCCAACGAACCTTCTTATATTACCAACCTGTCTCCAACGAAAAGTTGGTGTTATACAGGGGTTTGGTATTATGTCGAAAGATAAACAATTAAACGTTGATATAAAAGAAAGTGGCCCCTGATATTTATTGGAGTTAAGCGAGGTGGTAAAAGGAAAGAAGCACTTATATCAAGATTTGAATGTCGTAATGGCTTTAAAAAATAAGTAGCTGATTATTTTTGGCATCTTTCCTAGTCCTGATAATAAAATAAATGAACAAAAGAGAATTTTGTAAAAAAACAAAAACCCGTTAAATTTTGTTTTTATATAATGCATATTAATATTTCTGTCAGGTCAATAACTAAAAAGTGGAGCATTTATCATTGAAGTATGTCATTGAAATTAGGTTTTTATCAATCAATTGATTTAAATGTTTCTGTATACTGTGACAGATATCACTATAAGAAGCGTTAAACAACGTAAAATCACAAGCTGAATGTCGTTAATCAAGAGGATTGAACTTTGACCCTGAAAGTAAGCTGCCGTTTCGCGTCATCCGGAAATATACATTTTAACTATTTGTATTGTCTGTTTTCCTTGACTGAGTTTGAACAAGACCGGGTAGCTTAATAATAACTAAATGAGGTGTTCAATGTTATAGTTCTCCTTATTTCAAACGTAATTCTGTATCATCGTATTTTAATGGTGGTTAGCTATTTTGAAGTACAAGGTCCATGTGTGGTTTAATAATGATATTTGAATATTATAAAGCAAATATCAGAGAGTTGTATTTTACATTTATCTATTATAAAGCTAATTAGATAAAAGCTGTTGATTTCTGATTAAAACCTATCTTAGGTTCGATCTTGTATGTATTTCACTTTGTGAAGGAAAAACGGAAGGAAAATACAAAAATTTAAATGGAAATTTGATTGTGTTACAAAGGATTAGGTGTAGAAAAAGGATACGGTAAGCTTCCTGTCCTCTGTTATAGGGAAGCATGTTAATGATATGGTAGCTACTCATTAACCATCAGCTAGATTGTATATGTTTTCTTTCTACTTTTATCCTAACATTTTGTTGCTTTTGTTCTGGAATTAGATATGCTGATTATAGCGCATCATTCTACTCACATGTACATGTTTATTTATAATAAATAACGTATTTTAGTTCGTTGAAACCTCTTTATAACATGAATACATTCCACAACAGAATATAGTGCTTGCTTGCTGACCAGAAATACGTTATATTATTGGATTAAAACTGATATTTTATCCAAAACGCTAGACGAGTTAGTTTTGAATAAAATGCGATAAAGAAAAAAGGGTTTTCCCTTTTTTTTCTGACGTAAGTATTTCATTTGATATTAAATCATTCAATTGAATTTTCAAAATCTTTTAAGATAACATTTATAACCTGCAGGAGTACATACAATGCAACACTAATGTAATGTAATGTAAAATTGAACTAGGCGCTTAACAAGTGACCTACCGTCTTACTAATCTAACCATGTGGTATAGTTAAGCAACACTAACATTTGATATGGTACAACTAAAATAAGTAATAAAAATAATAAATCAGGGATAAATTCGGAATAATGAGGCAAAGAAAGGAACTGAAGAAAACGAGTCTTAAGGAAAGAGAGTATGACCTACACGAAGATTAGGACGAAAAAACAGTTGATCTGGATATGTTAAATGCCCTGCCCCACATGTGGCGTACGCACGACGATTCTTGCTATACGTATGTCGGTCACAGCAATGTAGGAGAAGGAGATGATGGTGTTACCTATGGCAGACACTGAAATCCCGCAGATTTTAATTGAGTCATGGTTAAGACCATCATATTTGATAATATAAAAGAAAATGGCACATGATATTTGTTGGCGTTGAGCGAGGTGGTGAACGGAAAGAAGGACTTATATCAAGATTTGAGAAATGGCTTCAAGATATAAGTAGCTGGTTATTTTATTTCTGGTATCCTGTCTAGTTGTGATAATAAAATAAATGAACAAAAGATAATTTGAAGACAAACGTTAAATCTTCTTTATATACATTAAGTATTGTGATTTCTGTCAGATCTATAATTAAAACCTTAATGAATTAACCATCGAATTATGTTTCGAAATTAGGTTTTTATCAATCGATTGATTTAAATGTGTCTGTATACTGTGACAGAAATCACTATATAAGGAAATAAGAAGCGTTAAACAACGTAAAATCACATGCTGAATGTCGTTAATCAAGGGGATTGAACTTTGACCCTGAAAGTAAGCTGCCGTTTCGAGTCATCCGGAAATATACATTTTAATTATTTGTATTGTTTTCATTCCTTGACCGAGTTTGAACAAGACCAAGTAGCTTAATAACAATTAAATGAGGTTTTCAATGTGATTGTTCTCCTTTTTTTAAAAAGTAAACTTCTATCATCGTGTTTTAATGATTGTTAGTTATTTTGAAGTACAAGGTCCATGTGTGGTTTAATGCTGATATTTAAATATTATAAAGAAAATATCAGAGATTTGTATTTAACATTTATCCGTTATAAAGCTAATTAGATTTAATGCTGTTGATTTCTGATAAAACCTATCTTAGGTTTGATCTTGTATGTATTTTACTTTGTGTTGGAAAAACGGAAGGAAGATGTAACAATTGAAATGGAAGTTCGATTGTGTTACAAAGGATTAGGTGTAGAAAAAGGATATGGTAAGCTTCCTGTCCTCTGTTATAGGGAAGCATGTCAATGAGATGGTAGCTACTCATTAACCATCAGTTAGATTGTATATGTTTGCTCTTTACTTTTATTCTAACATTTCCTTGCTTTTGTTTTTGAACTAAATACGATGATTATAGCGCATCATTCTACTCACATGCATGTAATGTATATTAATAATATATAACGAATTTTAGTTCGTTGATACCTCTACATTACATGATTGCATACATTCCACAACAGAATATAGTGCCTGTGTGATGACCGAAAATACGTTAGTTGATTTGATTTTAATGCTATTTTTATTTAAAACGCTAGGCATGTGAGTTTTAAATAAAAGGCAATAAAGCAAAATGGGTTTTTCTCTATTCATTCTGATGACACCTTCCCTTTTGAAATAACTCATATTATTGAATTTTCAAAATGTTTAAAGTTAATATTTATGACCTGCAGGAGTACAATGAAACACTTATGTAATATAAGATTCACTTGGCTGCTTAACAACTGACCTAGCGACTTAGTTACCGAACTACATACATGTAACTAAGCAACATGTAACCTCTGATAATATCAAACAATATAAAGTAATAAAATTAATAAATCAGGGATAAATTTGCAATAACGAGGCAACGAAAGGAACTGAAGAAACATTAAGTCAAAAGGAAAGACAATATGACATGCATCACCTGTGTCATCCGACGTTTGTCGATCACAGCAATGTAGGAGAAAGCGATGATTGCGTTAGATATGGTAGACACAGATATCCCGTATACTTTAATTGAGTCATGATTACAATCTTCATTTTTGTATCATTATTGAAACGTGTTCAATGTCAATTGAAAACTCTTGCTAGATACTATAATTGTTGATATTATTCATCCATATGCATGTATTCAACCGCTTGGGTTGAAGACTTTAGCTGAGTGGTTTATTGTAAAACAAGATTCATCTTTACAGGTATTCAATCTTTTAGGTTGAAAACATTGGACATGTAGATTGTTTTGTCAAAATGGTCCATCTACAATTCTTTTCTCAATCTGAAATGATTCATCAATAAACAAGAAAGCAACAGGTCTTTGTTTTGTTCTAACTGTATTTATAAATAAGCAATGGGAACCTATAGTCGGTACAAAAGGCATATAGCAGCACACAAGCCTTTTATATTCTGCTGTAATTGGTGATTTCGTGACGTCATTATCTAGGTCATATCTTTCCGCCAAAGTCTCGGCATTTTCATGATAATTTACGCGATTATGGTGTATACACACATTGTCCTTATGGGAAACAAAGAGTAATTTCACATATGTATACATCTCTCTAGCGATTGATAATATTTGATTTAATACCTTTTTTCTATTCAATGGCAATTCAATATTTAAATTCGTTAGTATTAATTATTGCATATAACGCATTAATTCCGGTAATATTTTTTTTCACGGACATCGCCAACTCTCACGAGTATTAACGTGTTTGTACGAGAGGTTAAATAATGCATGAAAGATACAGACAGCAAACAAAGCTAGAGAATTACTAATGTTCTAACTAAGAAGAGAGAGAAAAACTGTTATTAGACCGGGACATAATTATCGAGTTTCAGTAAAAATCATAATTCATGTATTTGATCTGCTTACAATTGTACAGAAAGTTATGATAATATATTAAGTGTTACGGGTCTTGCACTGAATAGGTAAATTGTGTCCGCATTGCGATGGCAGTCTTCGTGTAACACCTGAAACATAAAAAAAGACAAAAAAACGATAATTTGGAAAACATTAGTATTTTTCGTAAGCTCAGGTGCAAGAAGAATGGCCAACATTTTATAAACAAATAAATTATTTTTCCTTTATTAGTGAAGCTCTTTTTAATGTTAAATGCCCCAGTTTTATATTTTTATATGACATCGAAAAGAGTTTTAGATTCTGTTGATCACGTGACAGATCGTCTGATCTGAAATAAATCTTTCATAAAAAAAGAAGGACAAAATATGCATATACAAAACCGTCATGCTTATTTTGTTGAAAATGTCCAATGCGGTTGTATGTGTGACGTCAGAATGCTAAATATTAGTACTACTGTTCCTTATGCCGTCATATCACTACACACGCTATCAATCGTTATTGATCCTGTTGACGTTATGACATGTATTTAACATTTGATTCACATAGTTGCTCATATTTAAGATACTCATAGTTTACGTTATGTCATGCAATTTACATAAGATACTCATAACTGACGCTTTGTCATGTAGATTACATGATATACACATAGTTGACGTTATGTAATATCATTTACATAACATAGCTAACGTTATGTCACGAATTAAACATAATATACACATATTTGACGTTATGTCATGTAATTTAAATTATATACACATATTTGACACTATGCCATGAATTGAACATGATATACATATCGTTGACGTTATGTCATGAATTAAACATGATATACACATAGTTGACGCTATGTCATTAATTCAACATACATGTAATATACACATAGTTGACGCTATGTCATGAATCAAACACAATTTATACATAGTTGACGCTATGTCATGAATTAAACATGATATACACATAGTTAACCCCTATGTCATTAATTCAACATAATATACACATAGTTGAAGCTATGTCATGAAATAAACACAATATATACATAGTTGACGCTATGTCATGCATTAAACATAATATACACATAGATGACGCTATGTCATGAATTAAACATTTTATACAAATAGTTGACGTTATGTCATATAATTTAAATAAGAGACACATAATTGACGTTATGTCATGTAACTGAAATGAGAGACACGTAGTTGACGTTACGTCATTATTCAACTTTAGATGTACATAGTTGACGTTATGTCATGTAATTTACATCATATATGCATAATTTACTTTATGAAATATATATAATATTATATATGCATAGTTTCCACTTCACATGAAGTTTGTGAAACATATTTAAAAAGTTTTCGTTACATCTAATTTCTGTCGAGTTAAAATTAACATTTTGGACGAGCGTCATGAACAGATGGAATGAGAAATAATTCTAGATCCATATCATCGCATTATCAATAATGTAAAAATATATTCACTCACACATAAAACTTTGACCAACGGAAAATCCTTCACTCCACCATCTGAAATTCATGTTCGTTGTCTTCAATATAACCTCACAATGACGTCATTTCTATTGCATTAAACCTGACGTCAAAACGGATGCTTATTACATGATGTTATACGAAACAATATGACATAGATGTTATTCACTGCAAAACACTGTTGTCACGTGATAAATTAAGACAAAAATAGAGGTTACATTCTCCCAGGAATTTAATCATACATATTAAAATACATTTTAAGATTATTGTCATTCGTATACGTCTTGTTTCTAATGTTTAACCTTTAAGTAAACGACGTCAATGCAACTTTAATTCCGCAAATAGTTTTTATCTGTTAGCGTCAAACAAATCTGTCAAATTCTTCTTCTATCATGTATTATTCCATTCATTTTGTTGAGCGTTTTCTACGTGACAATGTCATTTTTAAGGATGATGCATCCTTAATGCAATTTCGAGGCAAATGCATCCTTAATTGTCGATGGTGTTCGTTGGTGTTTGTCATTTATATATGTAGAGCCACACGTAATGCGATGCCTCGAGTTGAGAAAACGCTTGCCTATCACACTAACATGAATTATTGAGCAGCGCAGAAAGTTGACATTACAAAGGAAATAACGAATGCGATGAAAAGTTATATTCTAGAATGATATTGCATATGAAAAAAACATTAACTTAATCAGAATTGTCGGACGTACAAGAAAATCGATTTAATGGGAGGAAGCAACTGCTAGCGGTCTTTAGTACACTTTACCGTTACGGTACAGTGCACACAAATGACAGAAAAAATCATTACGTTTTCTAAATACGTTTTTTTTTAAATCTGAAACTTGTTTACCTTTATTTGCACTAAAAGAAAATTTTTGTATCCCAATGAGGCTTTTTAAAATCTTCGTCCCGCACACTGTGCTCCCATATCGGTCTGAGAGGTGTTATACATAACTGAATTCAAGTAGAGTGTATATTTATGTAAGGTTAACTTTGAAAGATTACACGATTTACACGAAAACATAACAGTTAACTAGGTACTCAAGGTTTATTACTTCATCTTATCATAAGTTAAGGGTGTCACATTTACACCATTTATACCAGAAAATGGTAACCAAGGGGATCGCAGGATTTTACGATTACTTCAGTTAAAAATAATTATGGAGTCTCATATTTTAACAATAACATCAACAACAAAAAACTTAACTCTCAGGTTTACACTATTAATTCGGTTATACGGTTAATTAGGAGTCCGGGGTTTAGACGATTAATCTAATTAAAACAGAAAATTGATAGGGTCCCTGGTTTATAGTATTATCTGAGGGAAACATTAATTTGATAGGGTCCCTGGTTTATAGGATTATCTGAGGGAAACAGTAAATTGATAGGGACCCTGGTTTGTAGGATTATCTGAGAGAAACAGTAAATTAATTGGGTCCCTGGTTTATAGGATTATCTGAGGGAAACAGTAAATTAATAGGGTTGATGGTTTAAAGGATTGTTTGAATAAAACAGTACATTGATAGGGTTCCTGGTTTAAAGGATTATTGAATAAAACAGTACATTGATAGGGTCCCTGGTTTATAGGATTATCTGAGGGAAACAGTAAATTGATAGGGTTGATGGTTTAAAGGATTGTTTGAATATAACAGTACATTGA
>JAUMHH010204609.1:0-13143 GCA_032359455.1 Chlamys rubida
CGCCCTCGCCCCCTATAAATCTTAATGACCCTCCATGGTTCTGTCGAGGGTCAGTAACTGACTATATAACTAATATTGTTTTTGCATATCTGGGCATGACAGAGTATTTTTCTCTCATTCTCTAGACAGAATAAGTTCAAAAATCATGAAACGGCTTTTGACTGTATTCAAAAAGGCAGCATTTTCCTCGAGCTTTTTGACAAAAACTAACTGCGAAGTGAGATTAAGCAGTGCCTTTTTCCTGCGCAGGAAAAAAACCCATCTTTCTAAATTTTTCTAGTTTTTATATCTATTAGATTACAATTTCATAACGTTTGCAGTTTCTGCATCGTGACATTGGAATTGTCCGAAATTTCGTAAAGACATTTGCTTTATTTCAATTTTAAGTTCACGTGCGTGAAATGGGTTGTAAGTTAAATAGCACAGGGATGAAAATACGCTATCTTAAAAATCTAATGTATAATGCTTTGCGTTTGATAGACCTCATTGGTCATATCCTTAAAGTGACACATTCAAATATGTATGCAGGAATCTTCAGTATTGAATAGATAATCGAGGGGCAAACACTTTTTCTCTTTTCGTAAATATTAAGCACGCTATCTACGGATTATAGGTATGGATCGTCAATTACATTGCACACGTGCTATTGAATTGACTAAACAGATTACCAGCAATTGAAAAAAACAACTGGCGAAGGCATTCAAAACGGAACGTAACGTAACGTTGCAAGTAAATATGTTTCTGTTAATGCTGCGCTCTGATTATTCAATTGGGTAAAAATAAAAAGGTTTTATTGTTACTAACAAAATTTTATATTAAAATGCAAAAATACTAAAATATCTTTCTATCATTTCAGGTCCATATAAACAGTAACGGGATGCTTTACTCCATATTCCTTTTATTTCTCACAGTTTTAGTGACAGTAAGTATATTTTATTTTTATTATCATTCATAGTTGATCTATTGTTTTTTTATTTGATCTCATTATGTCCATTAATATGAAATATACGTTTATAATCGCAACATAATTGTGTATAACACAACAAATATATATATGCTATTAAAACTGAAGGAATTTATGAGAAATGTATCCGTGCAAAATATGGAAAAAGTGGATACATTGCTAAGAAACGAATTTAAGAACAAGCATTCCATTTTGTAGTCTCTTCCCAGAGTGGCCGTTCCGTAGGAAGTGAGTGTAAGGAAGATCAACTCTGAGAAGTGATTATTGCTTGTGTTAAGGCTAACGGGAGATAACTGCAATTGAACTTGCGTCAATTTTGCCAAAGTAGCATAATAAACCTGATAGCTAATCCTTTTATTTATACGACTTATTTGTTGGTATTGTTTACCTATTGCAACAATCCAAGAATGTATATAATACAATTGTGTGTATAGCGCAAACATTTATATTGCCGACCGAATACAACAACTTCGTCCCCAGAACAACCTGTTGTTACAATGTCACTGATACCCTGTCATTAACCTTATAGATTGTGTTTCAAACATTAGCTAAATAAGGGAGTAATCAATGATGTTGTGTGTGTTTTGCAGATTGGGGTCCTAAAGTACACCGGATGGAGGCTGAACCGCTTCGTAGGAATAATATGCCTTATTGTATATGCTATATATGTATTATTCTCTGTGATGATCGAGTGCAATGTGTTCGGGTTTGTCAATCCCCCTATGTGTGTATGATGTGAATAACTTAGGTTTCATGTAATTTCCATAGCAGCTCGACCAGAAGCATGCTTTATTGGTTTGGATCACCCCACAGAATGTCGTAGATGAGGTCATCGGGTCTTGGAATCACACCTGATAGAGATGTAAACGGTTTGACATGAATGTACTGGATTGAAATCCGTTTTGTGAGATGTATAATCATGAAATAAAGAATAAAAGTGCGCATAATTGCATGCGTCGTTTTGCCAAAACAAATGTAGAGATGCATTGATGATGGGTTTCCAGTGAAACGGATGTGTAGCTTTGCACTAGATACATGTATAAAAGCGATTTTAGCCTGCTGGCGCATATGCCATTGCTCAACTCTTTTTGACTCTCTTTTATTCTTTAAATAAGTTTGTCAGATATTTGTACTTTTATTTCATTTCATTTCACTGCGTTTAACATTTTCGTTATATGTTTGTTCGTTTAACACATGACAAAAACCATGTCATATGTCTTATATGAAAGATATTTATGTATATTCTATATATCTCATCTGGACAAAGGAATTCATTTTAAAATAATCATTTCATGCTCAATGACAGGAGGTTGGCTACACTACATCTTTGTATCTACTGTAATTTTGAAATTGTAAAATGTAAGCTACATATAATCGCTATAATGCATGGGCGAACATTTGACAGTTTACGGTATCCTATGTTTTACGTTGTTATACGTCTCACTCTCCTAAATCTACTATAACCTCAGAGCTACATTGATCCTAAAGCTACGATCATAAAGCTGTTAAGATCTTAAAGATGCTATGATCTTTGTTTGGTCATGTGATCATGTTTGTCTCCCTTAGATCAGTATTACTTTTCGGATTGATGATTTAATGAAATACTATATAACACTTTATTGTATTAAAGTGGGCGTTTGTTCTACATACGTTTGGGTGTATCAATTTTTTATTTCTTAGCATCACAAATATTTATAACTGTATGGTCTTTGCATATCATCGACCACATACATATGTTTGTGTTTATTATGATATGACAAACGCTACTTTATGTATTTGCCTTTCATATAAATATGCCTAATATTGAAATCGGATAAAGTAAGAGTGTCGCTCAGAAGGACCCTTCGGAATAAATTAACTGTGTATATGTTTTATGTCAACACTAACAATAATCCGTAGCTATACTGTTTTGTACAAGTAATAACACAAGTATCTGTAGTTGGTGTGTAACATATGCAAGTTCTATTTGTGTTTCTATTTCTCTAGTAATTTTCTTTTCGCTAATTCGAATTGCAATTTAGGAATTTAACACGACTTCAGGATAAAACAATTTGCCACGAATGATATCATACGTATCTTAAACACATCAACAACACATCGTGTGTATGTTTTTGAAATTGACATGTGTTTTATTAACAGACGTTTGTGTGTCATTGATAAAGGCAATGTCTTATTAACACTAGTATGTATATATCTTTGATATAGACTAATATTTGAATTAAGTAATAAAATGTGTCATTCCAGAGGTCAATAAGCAAGCTTATTAAAGGACAAAAATAGGTACTAATTTAATAACATTAAACTTATAACTGTAATAACTAGAGTGTTGACTCAAGTTCTAACATATTTGCATTTGTTAGTTTTGGATGTTTTAGAATTATTTCCATTTCTGTACACCTATATCAGGATTTCCCTAAGCATGAACTAGACGGTAGTATTGATTCCTCACACACTTGAAACAAACCAATATCACTGTACCGTACACCGCATAGAAATAGTGTCTAATTGGCCTGTCTCGTAGACTCCTGTTTTGACGATTACTCGCGAATATTCTATTTATCTTTTAATATCTATCTGACACTCAGATTAAATTCATAATTCAATTTATCGACATTTTGTTACTCTTGTCGGTTATTCTCAGGAAAATTACTGAAACCCAATACAAAAATGTATCTTAATAAACGTATCCTGTACTATTAAACTCCATATACCTACAACAGGTACAAATACAACGTTTATGTAAAAGAATATCTGAACGAGACATGCTTAGAACATATTAAAGAGAAATGCACTTCTAAAGGAATACGATTGTTTCCTAAAACGAGAGTAATGAGTAGAGATGGTAATAAATTTCTATTCCATATCTAATCGAGTAATCGCCGAAAAGCAAGCCCACAAAACAGGCTAGATAGACAAAAGTATAAAGGTACTAGTCCAGAAGTACACTGTCAAATCACTGTTTAAACAGAGGCATTTTTTAAAATTTCTATGTGGCAAATTCACTACTAATTTAAGACGCATTTGTGTAGTTGCCATTATGGTAAAATTAGGAAATATACTTGAATGTGTACGAACATTGGTAATTTATCTACATGTATACATCTGTACTACTATTTCTATGCGGTCTATGCCTTTTTACTGTAGAATTGAAAATTATATTTCTCTGGTCCTTACATATTATCGTAGTATTTTGTAGAATATATTCGGGACAGTATTTCCGGTTCTTCCTTACCGTTACAATCCACATAAGTTTTCCATATATAATAGACACACATTGCCTGGAGATATTTGTTAAGATGTTATTATTATTGGTAGATGAGACTTTGCTGACTGTTATAAAATGATTCAAATTGAAAGTAGAAACTGAAGTACATTAAATAATCTAACGTCACCACGAGATCACGTTGAGTTATTTGTCACTTACTTCTCTCATGCTGTGTTTGGTGTGTCCCCTTTTCAGCGTCTTTTTTTGGTTCTGTTTTCTACTACATTAATTTTTAATTACATAGTTCTTCTGATGTTTTCAAAAATAGAAGAAAAAAATCAATTTTGTATTAATGCAAATATATGCATTGAAAAAAGTCGACCACCCGCTGTCGACGGCAGTTGTGGTTATTTCAGGAGGTTTCATACTAGAAAATAAGGACAAATGTGATCGGTTTGAAAAGTTACAGAAACTCTTTATATGTCGCATCGGTAAAAAAAATGGTGTGAATTCAATACTTATCTTATAAATATTTATTTCTACATAAGAATATCACAACATTGTCTCATAAATCTGGTTTAATGAATAGAACGCTGTCAAATCTAAATATACATGTCCGCTTAACTCTTGCGTTAAAATGTAGACAATATTAAATTTCATTAATATTCAGTTTGTAGGCAAAATGATCTATACAATTATATACTTGATGGACGGGAAGTAACTCATAAGTTTTAGTGGAATATTGATATTCCTTTAGACAATGTAAATTAACCATTATCTGGTAATTAACACTTTATTTGATATCACTAGTACGTACCTCCTTAACGCTGAACCCAGTCTACAAATCACTGATACGAGTCTATATTACACTGATACTGTCTCCTTACCTTTAAAATGGACAGGAAAGAAAACAAGTAATACCCTTTTTATAAGCTAAGACTGATTCTTAATTGACATTTTCTGATGTTGGTTTACTGTTACTATGAACATTTTAAAATGTATTTCAATGTATTTTCATACCTTAATATATATATGAGTGACTATGTAGCTGTTACTCAATTGGTACGAAGACGTTGTTTTGGTATGGAATACAACGTTTTATAGTGAGTATCTAATTATGCTATCATTGGTTATCAGCAAAATAATCTTTGTAAAATGCTCAAATTCACGAAACAAAACAAAACCAAAACATACAAAAACATCATATCTGTATCACAATTGCAATTTGGCATGGACATCACAGCATATTACAGACCACCATCTAACTAAGGACAGTGTTTTTTAAACACTTGGGAATAGCAGAGAAAGTATCAAGCATATCAATGTAAGACAACTGCAATTTACAGGACGAACTATGAAAGGAAGACGCTTTCTAGATGTTTGATTCCCATTTAGTCGCCTTTGTGAAATGCAATGTTTTGATTTTGATATCCCCTTATTGCATTATTATAGTAAATAAATAAATAACCAAACGTATTCGAAACCAGACTCAAATCCGGTGAAGCTATGTTAAAATATAAGCAGAGTGAAGCTTTACATGGATGTCTTTTATAAAGATCAATTAACGTATGGTCGTGCTGGCATATAAGATGCGAAATATGTAATCGAACTACCGTTCTAAACGTTTATGCATAAAACAGCAAAAACGTATTGAAGTGTACAGCATAACCGTGCCTCGAAATCGAAAGTAACTAGAGCAAACTAGGTACAAAAGGAAGATGTAGATTGATTTTTTAAAAAGGTACAAAGATAATAAGGTCATGTGTTTAACGAAGAGTTATAGTCTTGTCTTCATTAACAACACCAGCTTTGCTAATCCATGTCAAATCCAAGTAATGTAAAAACATTTACCTTTATACCTCACAAGGAAACATCATATTCTTGGCTGTGATCATGATGGCGACAAAGCTTGTCTATAGTCTTTATCAATCTTCAACTCTGGTAACCGCATCAACTGATGTTAACAGGGTAAGATGAGGTAGAAGGTGTATTAATTTCGAGAAAAGAAAAGTTCATGACCAGAAAATCTAAATCGTGACGGTTATCGTAAAGTTTTGTTGTAAGCCGTCCTTGTTAGTCATGTTTTAAGTGAAGGTTGATTAAAGCGACTGATGTCGAAGAGTCTTCTTTAATTGATTTTAAGTTAAGACCATATATGAGACCGACGTGGTCAAGAGATTCGATGTTATGTATAGACGACACATAGTCATTAGGAGTGAGATGATAATATGACAAGGATTCTTATGAATATATATATATTTTTTTATCTTTTCCACAATATTTGTACAGGAATAAACGAAACAAATACATATTAATCAAATCTTAAATTTATTCATGGGTTTATATTTGAGGCATATAATGTACCAGAATGGTCTTTTGCATAAACAAGGTCGTACACCTTTCTTATTCGTTACTCAACGTTTTGTTCATTTGTTTATTTATCTGTTAATCATAAACAAATCCTACTGCCATTTATATTTACTTCATCATTTTCTGTTATATAAAATTTATATAAATTAGGCTTTTCTTACATTTCGAGCACACAGTGTTTTGGTATTTGACCTTGCTCAACTCGATTTTACGTGGCTAAATATCATACGAAATATAAAAAAAATCTCCAGTTAATGTAATCCTATTGCATACCAGTTTGTCACTCTCATTACCTGTCTACTTTTAAGGATTCCCTTACGAATCCCATAAACAGGGTCTACGCGTTCGAAACTTTTTTCCAGCTTGACTATAGTATGACAAAATAATTGATTACCTTGTGGAACTTTAATGAAACAAAAAAGAAACAAATAAAATGAAAAAAATATAACAATAGTGCTCTAAGCTTATACGTTACACTAAGCTAGGCCAGGACTCGAATCCCCGAGGTTACTGTATGTGTGCACAATCACAGTGCAGTGGGACAGCGATCCTTAACAGCCTTGTTATTAACACAAAGTTACATGGCATTATATATAGCGTCGTGGTTAGATAGCAGGCCCTATAAAGAAGACCTATCCTCACCGTTATCTGTCCACTACTACCTTAGATACTAGTGGTGAATCAGGAAGTGCGTAGAATAGGTTATCATGTGTCAATAAAGGGACATCGATCCGTGTATCTTACGACATACACGGACATTTTCGAATCATTTAATGACAAGAAGTCCTACTCTCTACATGATGTTGCCTTTGTTTATTGTGAGTATATAATGTTGGATGCATGATTATATTTCCAGTAAGTAATACAATTGATATGGTGACACATTATTTTTTCCACTTATATATATAATATGTATGACAGACAATTGGACTTAGGCCAAATAAAAATAAACCTGTGTTTTCCGTTTCCCGACCGACCCTATTTTTTCATGCCGACCCTTTTACATTTTATTGATGTTATAGCCGTTCAATTGTTCATAGTGTACTTATAATTGCTATGCATTTTATTAGCCTTGGGTCGTGGTCATTAAAGTTTAATTTGAAGATGATACAGGTTGGGATCTGTAGATTAGCGCGACCATCTGTAGGGTAGGTGGGGGGAGTCCAGTATGTGATGTCAGTGTGTGTACCTGAAGCTGATGCTGACCGCTGGAGTCAATTTAGCAAGATTTATGGCCAGTTAACCTACGCTGTAGTCGTACAGGGGTCAAATGTTAGTAGGATTTCAGCAGCATCAACAATTTTAATGTATCAACATTTTTAATATAGCATGATTTTGCTAAGGGACAGATACATGTAGTAAGGTAGCTCAGCTTGAGAGTTGAAGGAGGAGAAGGAGTTGGGTTGGGGAGTTGAGTCAAGGAGACTTGAAGAAGGAGGTTGAGTTAGGGAGACAGAGTTGAGAGGTCTAGAGATATAGAGGGAGTTAGATAGTTAGAGTTAAAGTGAGAATTAGGAAGTTAGTAATAATGAACTTGTCTTGTAAATATAGTGTTAATGTAAACGTACTTATTTTGTTGTCAAATTAATTTGAACTGGTGGCAGTGGAAGTTGAGAACAGATAGCACCAGCAAGTAGTACAAAAGAGGACGTTACACTGGTGACCATAAGTTGAGTTTGGATAACTAAAAACTTTTACAGTCCAGCAGTAGGGATAGTTTAGAAATATAACACTGTGTGTTGCACTACTGTAAATGACGTTGGTTATTCCATAAACATTTATGTTGGTCAAATAATAATTTTCTTCAATGTGTCATTTGAGCCTGCTCAACACAAAAAACTAAGAATGCAGAGATTTTTTAATATGTGTATTTATTTTACATGATTTTGTTTTATATATTGGGTGCCATTCATACTTTATTAAAGCAATACCATATTTTTAACATTCACAGAGGTAAAAAGAGAAATAACATAAAAAGATCAAATAAATTATTTTTCCTAACTACCTACCCTATATTCTTTGGAGCCGAAACGGGAAGCACACGTATATTTTTATTTGGCCTTAGATACGCTACTAGATTTACATGGCGAGTGCCATCGATGACACAAAAGACCCTTATCCTTTGAACATTTTCATTGATCTCCATGTGAATCTTTCTTTTTTTTGTAGAAATGAATAGATGTACATAGATACTGATATTCATAGTGTTTTAACACTACCTGTTACATATGTTTAGAATTTGTAGAGCGGACCATTATGGGTAACATTCTGCCAAAGGGATCCAGTCATCGAACAATACAGCACCAAGAAAGTGCCTACAATGAAAAAGAAGAATCAGAAATAAAAAACGTTGAACAACATGAAATTCATCCAGACATCACTATTGGGCGTAATAAATCGAACCAAGGTAGAAAAATACAGATTGGTCTAAATACCGAATACTTAGTTAGTGCAGACCAAGAGGAATCAGATTATTCTGAAAATTCAGACGTTGAACAACCTCAGGATCACAGTGTTTTAGCTTTAAGGCGAATTAAACAACGACCGGAAATAGGTCTGCAAATCAGAAAATATTCTTCCAGACCACTCGGGTCAAGTCGTGATTTGCAACCAAGGCGCTATACGAGCGATAACACCCCAGATAAGGACATTACAAACTTTAAACGGCTACGTATCCAAAACTCTTTCAATGCTCCACGGTATAGAGGAGAGAAAATTCGTATTAAGGGTCAGACTGACTCAAGAAAACCAACTGAGTACATAATACACCACAACCATATCAAAAGAAGAATTAAACCTCCGTCAAGTGACTTTTACCCCCGAACTCGTCGTACTAATTTCAGAACACGAGGAAAGAACAGTTTTACCATTGAAGAGTTGAATGACAAAATAAGTAGATTTCAGAGGACAGAAGAACTGCCATTACAAAGATATGAAACAAGTCATAATGGCAGAGAAGAAACTCGTGTTAAGGATCCGACTGAGTCAAGCAATAAACCCGATCATATCACACACTCGAACCAGAACAAAAGAAGCAGTTCAACATTTCACTCCGGAATGGAACTTTATAATAACATTTACCCTCGAACACGTCATACCAAAGTCAGTACACGAGAAAAGGATATTTTCAACTTTGGGGGTTGTTATGACAAGAGAAGTGGATTTGAGAGAACAGACGCATTGTCATTGCAAAGATACGAAACTAGTCATAATGATAACTTGGACAGAGAGGAAATTCGTGATCAGGATCCGATTGAAGAATGGGAACTGCCTGATTGTATAACATCATTCAAAGAACAAGTCAGTTCAACATGTTACTCAAGCAAGTACAAAAATGACGACATTGAAAAGAATGGAACATCATCTGAATGGACAAGCAGAGGGAAATATAAAGATGATATTGATTTGCAACGAATATCAAGAGAACGGCGAAATCTGATTACTGGACTTCAGTATAACAGAAAAGACAAAGGCATCGAACGGATACCTTACACCAGCAGTACGAATAATTGGCTCGGTATAGATAACGAATCAGAAACCAGAACCAATTTCGGATCAAGACGCATGGATTCGTGTTTTTCCCCATCTTATTTGTCTTGCATGTCCCAGCTTTCAGATCTAAGAATAAATGAAAATGAGAAATACCAGTCAACAGTTGTAAGCAAACAATCAAATGGGCAGGGCATCACCCCTCCGGAAAGAGCGCAAGAGAAGATTACGTCTGAAAGAAATAATTTTCCTAATAGAAAGACTATTCGAGATGGGGGGATATATGTATGCAACGAAGACCTACCACTGATGCAATTGTCTAAGGTAAGTAAAACAACAAAAAGAAATAACTTTGTGTGTGATTTGAACGTTTATTAAACACATCTTTTCTTTTAGTAAATACCAATACGCTTTTCGGGTAGATTGATTGCTTTGATTAACATTTTATACATGTTTTATTGCCTCATGTAACGACATTTACCATTAACTTCTATATTATGTCTAATGATAAGACTAATCATCTGGCCCATTGTACGAAAGTAAAACGAATAGTCAACATACGACTTTTATTTTTATTTATTTTCCTTTACTTCAAGAAATCAACTATCACAGATACTGTGAGCGTTGTGCAAAGCATGCTTCCCATAGAAAGATTTTCCTCTTTTACCCTATTCCATGGAGACAAGGAACTTCAAGATACAAACGATTTTGAGTTCGCACTTGGGCCTACGTCATATCCTGTCCGACTAGATGTCGTAATTCACCCAGACGAACGCATCCCCGAAACGAGTTTGATGAAGTTTAATTTGCAGGATATGGTAGACGGAGATCTTACTGACGACAGTACAATCATGGTGCAAATGTCTTGTGATCATGCAACAAGTAAGTTCAGTATTTATTCATATTCAATATTTTTCCTGTAAATCCAGTCCCCTGCGTTAGTTTAAGTTTTCTATGTTAGATGTATTTTTTCTGATTTTTTTAAAGGTAAAGCGTACCAGTGCATCAGTTATGATCACGAAGAAGAGTTCCATTCAGAGTTCTTTAGTATTCCACATTCTTTATAGAAAATGACAAAACTAAAAGGAGTTCTTCTAGCTTAGAGTAACCTCCCCTGTCGGGTTTTGTGAATGAGGCACATTGCACCTCTGTATTCTCATTTTATGCACTGTTTCGTATTTTTTTCTGCGCATGTTCGGAAAAACCTTCCAATCGCGGTAAAGTCGAAGTGATGCAGTACATAGTCTTTGTTTTTGGTTGTATTTTATTCATTTTTCACTAACTGTGTAGGGTGTATATTGTATCAACGACGTGCATTAAGGGTATTGGCAAGTACATTGATCTCTATGTTGCGATGCCATGCTATTACTTAGCTTGTGCGGTAACAGGAGGCCCACTGGACCTCCCCCCTGTTTATTAAACAACTAGCAAACTATCATAGAACTTATTTAAAATCCCAACATCGACCACCTTTAATTGGATTTAACTCAGAAGATAGATTACTTGGGAAGGCTTTCTCTCCATGGCCAAATAGATGATATGTATCCTTTATTTCGTTTACATTTTAAACAATACTTGCATTAAGAGATGCCTTGGATGTAACTTAATGATAATATAAAGATAACAATGAATTGGATCCAGATTTGTAGCACTGAAATAATCAGATCTCCGAATTTAAAAATAGTTAACAAATTTACTAGTTAAAAAATGTTCAAATTCAAGGGTCCAAAATTGGTTGTCTCCCCTCAAAATTGGGAGTGTTGGCAAGTATGGAAACTGCACTGTAGGTTTCCTTAATATATACATTATACCATGCAGTTTTTCAGAAATTATGCATGTTCTGCATTCCCACCATATATAGTTTGGAGCAAGAAATGTGTTCATTTTTTGGGGGTAATGTCTTTACATGTAGTAAAAAAACAAATGTAAAGGACCAAATGTAATATGTGTTAGGATAAGCCTATCAGATAACTGTAATACCCAAATGATTTGATGTACATTATAGCAAAATGATCATAAATTATAATTTGAATATTTCATAATGATTATTTTACTGAAGCAAAATGCACTGGTTACATTTTAGACTTTAATGGTATTGACCCAAACCCAATGCATGTTGAAACAATTGTACAGACATGAAGTAGAAGAAATAAGCATGTATACAAAGAACAAATGTATTACACATCATGTCTTCAAAGGGAAACTAAGAAATGTTAAAATGAATTCTTTTGGTATTGAATGGAAAGTAATAGTTGATTATTTAGCCATTTTTTCACATTTTGGCCTACCCTTGGGGTGATTGTTCAGGACCTCACTTTCTGAAACCATCTAATTTTAATTTCATCACAATTTTTTCCAACCAAGTTTTAATAATTTCCTGCTGAATGTTGACAAATTGTACCCAAAAGTGTTATTTCCTTTATACTTGTTTAAGTCATAGTAAACTCTACCCCCTCCCCAAGGGAAAATAGAATAAAAATAACAATTCAAATAAAGCACCTAGAGACCTTTTCATCGATGTGGAGGATAAGATTAAAGTACAACTAGATGCAACACAATGTGTGACACTTACACAAGACAGATATTTTAGAAATTATAAAAAAAAAATATAAAAATTATACTTATTGTTAATTAAAACAAATTCTGTTCTGTTTAATTTATAGGGTATATTTACCTTCAATTGGCTTTGAGAAAAGTTAAATGTGAAGAAGCATTAAATCACTCATTATGTCACAAGACCCATTGATTTATATCTCATATACCTCACCAGACCATGTACAGGACTTAATCCTTAAAAAGATACAAATAGTATACAGAATATAAACAAAAAGTGATATAAAATAAGTAGTTTACAGTGTATAAACCATTGGTTCTTGTAACTGCTATTAGTATGTATTATTGCTAGGTGTATTTTATTACAGCGAAGTAAACTTGCCTACAGTAGATATGTGTTAAAGTACAAACATGTGTAATACCTGTCTCGTGTTAGTAAATGCATGTGTAATACCTGTCTGTGATACTAAATACGGGTGTAATATCTGTCTGTGATACTAAATACGGGTGTAATATCTGTCTGTGATACTAAATACGGGTGTAATATCTGTCTGTGATACTA
>JAUMHH010204620.1:0-13141 GCA_032359455.1 Chlamys rubida
GTGTGTCTGTCCATGTGCATGTGTGTGTCACTATGTAAGGGTGTGACCATGAGTGTGAATGCATTTTCTTCTCTTTCGATAGTGTTGAATTGTACGTGTATTGTTCGTTATTTCTGTAACTCTTCATTTTTGGAGGAAATAAAGGAAATAAATAGACACATTTTCAAAAAAAATAGGAATTTCTAATATATTCTTCACAGGTAGATTAAAGTTTTGAAGATAAAAACACGGACTTAGATATTAGTTCGTGGTAAAACATAAGGAAATTCCCAATGAAATCACAGGGCTGAGATTTTTAAAACTATATTTGGACCTACACTATTACGAAGCCTCAACGCCTTTGAGAATTAATTGAAGTGTTTGCATCGTCTTCTCTGACGTATTAAAATCGACGTCAAATCGATGCTTCACGAGTATGAGAATGTTTTGATATATTTATAATTGAAAGATGCTCAAATGAACTTTCAATATGTGGGTCAAGAAGACGGTGTCTATTTAGATTTTACCGACCAGTAAAATTAATAAAATCCCGATAAATGTCCGTAACGATTGACTTATTTCTTGTTGAACTTTTTGCTGCAAATTCTTAATAAATAGGTTTTGGAAAATATATTTATGCTCGTGTTAATTTAACTGATGCTTTGGTTTTTCTTTTGCAGATTTCTAAAAATAAAATACGCTTTTGTAATCTTAGACTAAAAAAATGTGAATAGTTAAAACGAAATTACCATCAAACTTAGAAACTGACATTTTTGGTCTGGTAATAAAATGTATGAAGTTATCCGATTTTGGAGGGCGCAAATCGATACTTCACAAATTAAAAACCCACCTCAATATTGTAACAGTTATCTCCCTTCTTTCGTCACTGCAATTATTAGTATGATGTATAGCAACTGGGTTATGAAAAGAAAATGCTAGGAAATAAATAACAAAAGCGCCCCTGCCAAACCTTTACTAGGTGTTTTCGGGCATCAAAGACAACGATATTTGCTCGTGTTGGCAAATGACGTCACCCGAAATTGAGTCTCATCTTTCAAACCCTAAAATATTGTAATAAAAAAAAGATGTTTTTTTTACTTTTATTGAAAAATATCGTGTGAAAATAAGAATTTAGTATTTTTATCGTGTATTTTTTGTACTTGATTACATACAAAGTAATTTATTTCATTATGACGTATATCACCACGATTATGATCGTAAAAAACTGAACGGTTATAAAAAAAAACTATAACTGTAACAGTTTGGAGCGTTGACCTGTCACCTGTGAATAATTAGCTGTACCAGACAGGTAAGTGATGTTAGATGGGCTGTGAGGAGTATCTACCTGATGTCAGCTCGTGTCCCTCTCACACGTACCATACGTTTTCTAGACCTGTCAAATCAGGGCAGACGATCGACGTCGACAAGATAGTGTTTTAATCCAATCAGACATAACCTAAGGGAGACCTTTCTGAAACTGTAACACGCTTTTACGAGAACTAGTTTTAATCAGAATCAACTAGACATGACCCAAGGGAAATCTACCTGCAATGTATAACTCTCTGTGACAAGATCTTGTTTAAATTCAATCAGACATAATCCTAGAAAACACTTTCAGAGTCTGTAGTTGACTCGCAAACGAGACACGGTATTGGGACTGGTTGTTGTCAAGATTTCTTTTATATTTAATTGGTCATATTTATTAAGTTGAAACAATTGTATGGGTAGGCTGTGTTTTAGCTTAACCTTGCGAATCGTCAATAGTGTAGCCTGACAAATCAGTGAATTGAAAAATAACTTAAATTTAACATTATTCAATTGAATGAAAATTAATAAAATAAAATGATATTTTAGGTAGGGAAAATCGATACCCTAAATCAATCTCAATTAAACGTAAATCAATAAAAGTTGATGATATTTAAATAAACATAGATGAAATTGAATGCTATTCAATATAATAACATCGACAAAAGCGGGGGGCATTTATTGATGTATGTTTTAACATCGACATATATGTTGTTGAATGAAAATAAATATTTGAAATCAATATATAGAAATTGAAAAAAATGAAATATAAATAAATTTTAGAAATGACTGAACGAATTGTCATTAAGTAAAAATAATATGCAAGTAAGATAGATAGATTTAATTAAGCTCAATAATTAATTTAGTTGTAACGGTAAACGAGTAAGTATTGTATTTGAGTATGGTTCTAAAATTAATTTTACATGATATGTTGGTACACATATGTCGTCGGCTCAGATAGCTTATCCATGTGGTTCCCTAATTGGCGAGCATTATCAGCCCTAATGACTAAATCTTAACATCACATTTCCTTCTGCTAAAATAACAAAACATCAGATTTGGGGGAGTAGGTAGCTTATATTTGTCCAAATATGTTATTACAGCGCTCTACTGTGACCGACCGGTCTGCCGTCAGGGGTGTCAATCCTCACACCTGTGTCCACCCTAATGTCAGAATTAACATTCGGACACTGGTCATCTGGTCATTTTATCACACTTTAGCCTGTTTGATCTCCTCCATACCATACTATGAGTTTAATTCTGTCATACGTTTTCTCTTACTTAATGAAAACCAAATTAATATTTAATTAGAAATTAGTCTTTAAATAATTACTCGTGCATGTGCAATCAGAGGCGGTATTTTATTATTCATTTCAATTAATAACAGCAACAAAGAAACAAAAACACACGCGTCTTAATTAGGGATTTGACAGCAACTATTATCTACTGTTATGAATCTCCAGAAAAAAGGTCATCGATATCAATATTTGACAATTGAAAGTGGGATTCAAATTCAAACTTACTTTGAGCTTACACAACTCATCGATACATTACATGCATTGCATTTAGTATATTCAACGTCAGATTGATAACATATGCTTAAATAAATTCTTACGAATATAAACAATTGTATAGGCTTATGACATACTAACAACGATAAATGCAGTGAAATGGTGCGAATTGTACAATTTACTTTTACTAATTATGTAGATAACAGTATATTTGCGTTATATACAAAATGAGTGAGAATGATGATGATGATGATCGGGAATGACGTAGATGATGATGATGTTGATTGTGACAAATTATAAAACTAGGGTGTGTTGTGCGCATTTGTATTACTAGTATATGATTGTATGTATTTACTATGCCATCTTTGTAACTTACATGTTGTACTTAACCAATAAACTGTAAATCTTAAGGAATAAAAAGAAATGTAACTGACTCTCAAATTTGCCCAGGTTAATTATGACAGCTAGACACACTCTGTTAATTCCGATATAAAAAATCACGGATTCTGTCTTACTTTTAGGTCGGACTTAGGATTAATTGATGGGTTAGAGGCAACGTGATATATTTTAATAAAGATGTATACTAACTCAACATATTAAAATTTAATTCTATTGTTCTGTAATCCCCATATAGATGTCGTCATTACCAGTCAGATTTATGCATATAACCACAGACTTAGATAGCAATCTAATCTAATTCCTTGATTATAACAGGTTTTTTTTTATATTATATATTGAAATGAAATCTTTGAAAAAAAATAAAGCACACAATACAACTTTAATCATTTAAGTACATTTTTACTTCAGTGCACAATTATTTCTTCTGTATATTTGTGCCATCTGGGAAATTAATTACAACAATATGGCGATAGAGATATCACAATTTGGATTTTATCTTGATCAAATTACACGTAATCGATCACTTATTCGTCAATATTTATCTAAAGAGACGTAAACCTATTTCATTAATGGATATTTTCTTTTGATATATCTGTATTACTTATGTTTCTTTCTCTAAGGACGGTAAATCATGAAGTTCTGTGCAGATAAGTCCAAACAGATAATCGCTTTTATCGAATTTCCGACGCGTTCGGCCAATATGATGACGTAACGTCCTTATTGTCCGGGATTACAGCACAGCGAGCCGCGACACGTGATTAACATGTTGCGGTGTGTAGCCCCCAGGGAGACGTTCGGCCCCTTTTGTTGCAATGATAGGATACGGTAAGGTCCAGAGGGCACGGATAAGCACATAAAAAACAACGTTTGGGTATAAATTACCCTCTCGCGTCTTCAATCTTAATCTGAAAGGGTTCGTTTGATGATATATTCAAATCCCTTGCTGAGCTTCAACAGGTGTATATTCAGGACAGGTAAACAAACAAAGGTGTGACAATAAGGGTTGTTAGGGACCCCAGATGGGTTTGTTGTCCTAGCCATTACTCCGGCCCTTTTCGCGGACCTTTTTTATCTGCCGACTAGTGAAGATGTAGAAATAAAACGAGCATAACTGTAGAAATAAACATACAGGGGTTATGTAATGTAATCTAGGAATGACAGTTCTGGTGTGAAATGTGACATCATACTTGTAGGTTACGATCCCGAGTAGAATGTCCAGGTGTTACGTTTGTTTAGATGTAAGTAATCTAAAAGGTATGAGGTTTGTAACGGATTACTTTTACCCGCGCAATCACTCTTGTAAGCTTGTTGGATATTTCCATGGGGGAGATTACACGTTCTAGTGGAAAATAACACTTTAAAATCTTTTCGGTTGTTCTTTTGGATGAATTCATCAGATCTTAGAAAATAGGAATACATGTAGTTAAGCAAAATCACTGGCTGAAAATGCTCAATTTAGGGTAGAAAAATCGAGTCTCCCTCCAAAATAAGGAGATTTGGTAAGTATGGTGTAATCCACGTACAGCCTCATGTCGTTTGTATACAATATTTTTACAAATGCACAAGGACATTGCAGACTTATGCATAACTATTGAAGTGTCTAGAAAGCAATCCAGTAAGGACACATGTTGTATATAAATGTTGTACTATTGTATATGTAACATCACTTCTGACAGACGAGACCTGACGATATTAAATTAAATTAAATTTTTAGTTACAAACATTCCTTTGAGGCATTTAGGTAAAAACGTTTGTTGAAAAACAGTTCAATATACTAATGGTCCTGGCTTCTATATCCAGAACACATATATCCGTTTAAAGAAGGTTGTCCAACGTTAACCCTAATCACAGTTACCTATCACCAATGAGGAGAAATATTTACATTTAGTCTATTTTTCGTTTTCTCTTTCTCGATAGGCATCTGTACTCTAATCATAACCAGCGTTATCAGTATAGCTAACAGGCAATATTGGCCCTAGACAATACTGGTCCCAGGTTTATAGATTGGAATTTCATTCATCTTACACTACCGGCTGTATATGGATAACATCATCAATATATACACTAAGTATCGTTATAAATATCGGATTATGAGGACAGGGCCCTTTATCGGCAAAGAGGGACGCGGCTGCTCGAGTTTAAAGGGATTAAGGGGATCAAATCTGTCTAACGCTTCATAAATATCTCCTTTTGATTAATTTGCCGGTCCTTGAATCGGAAATAGTTCTAGTATATAACCTATCAGTGCTTTGTGTCTGTCGGCCGTGTATGTATGTTTAGCATATCTAAGTAATCCCCAGCATTGTCCCTCGAGGATTTTCGCGAACTTCGACCTTTGACCCCTTCACACTGCCCCCCCCCCCTCTCCCCGACTACATAATACAGACACACGACCGTTGAGTATGTTTTGTATTTTCATTTTCACAATGGTGCTTTTGTCCTCTGTGAAAGGTTAAATAGGTCATTTAGTCTCATTTCGAAATGGGGAATTTAACAAATAAAATAGCATACGTCTGGATGTAATTTTATGACGATTTGTCAGCTTGAACCAATCTTAAAATGAATAAATAAATAAAATAAAATAAATAATTCCCGGACATCATTTTCACAAATGTACATTTATATTTTCGTCTGACGGGTCATGTTGACTTATCATTACGAAATATACATATGTAATTGATATGAATATGTATGATCTTGAAGAAAATTGTTTATTAGTGTCGTTAGTATGCTAACAAGACGGAGACCTATACTCTGCCCTCTCTAGGACACACACGACTTTCCTCTGTCTTTGAAATGATTTGATTTATAAGAAAGAATAAATCTGACTTATAATAGAACCAAGGTCGACAGCTGTATTAACTACCTCTAATTATAGACTCGCGTGCTCCGTTGCTAGCACGAGAGACTCGAAAAGGACAAATTTTGACATTGTATTCAGAGAATGTTTTTTAAACCACTTACAATCAATTGCATTCATAAATAAGCTTCATTTATACCATTATTATTGAACAAAAAGTCGACATAAAATTAATTGTCAGTATAGGCAGTGATGTGATTGATGATTGAAAAAAAAGGAGAGAAAAAACAAAATGGACGGAGAGGAACACAACTAAACCCCTAAAAACTTTCAGAAAAAAACGAACCTTAAAAATCGAACATGAGGAAATCCTCTGAAAAGAGGAAGAATTGCATTCCTGAAAGTATATTAAAATGATGATATTGCATTACTGTACAAGCAATCAGTTTTTACATAAACATTTTCATTATCTTGTTTGTTTACAGTCGGGGTTTATAGTAAATATTGAGGACTTTCTCAGTGACGAGGCCTTTATCAGAATACATGACAGTCTACTCTTTCGTCATTAATCAGAAGTCGGTAAATCCCCCCGTCATATTTTATTTGACAGAGCAAAGACGGGCGGACTAAAACTTCAACTTGATGGAGATCCATAGTAATCAAATACTACTGGCCTCTACCTCCTGTACAAAGATCCCTCAACTTTATGTCATAAAATTTGTCATTTTCGCGAGAAATGTTTAATAATAACATATCAAACATATTACCGACAGATACTTGTGCCGAGGTTTATAATTCACATCGGAAGGCAACATTCAAGAATATCACCTTCATTCATGTTTTGAAGGGGAAGAAAGGAAATTTGGAAATGCGCTCTGAGTCAAGCTGATCAGTATAGGACAGAACGGTGTCGCCCCTGCTTTATTATCGTACATTGAAGATTGATTGGAGAAATAAACAATAAATCTTTGACACTTTGATACCAAAGATAATTCATCACTGACTTTAAACGGTGGGAAGAGTCAAGAAGGGGCGGGTCTCGGTCACTGTGTGTACACAATCCCTCAGATTTCACATCAATCAATAGTGAAATACACATAGGGTGTATATTTCACTGGAACATCTAAACGTATTTGTGGTTTTGATGTAAGAAACCTTCCCAGATGGTCATGTATTCTATTCTACACTGAGGTTTATATTAGACAGGCATTCTAAGGGTCGGTCCTAAATGATAATTACGATTGACGTTATTCTAATAACGTGACTGGTCAGTGTAGAGAATGGAATGATGTTTATTTGCAGAGTTATTTTGCACTGGTATAACCTTGATAAATTCAACAGATGAGACTAATTCAATATCTTTTTTACATAATCGAACTTAAATAACTATGTCTTCCAAGAATAGTATGTGGATAAAATTGAGTAAAATTTGACGGTCGTTACAATTAAATAAAATTGAAATTTATCTCCAATTTAATTAAGGTTGCAAAGATAACAAATAATTTCTTCTCTGGTGATGCTATTCCGGATACAGTTTCGGACAGTAGCGGTGAAACGGTACCCACAACCAAGGAGACGTCAGAGGAAAAATGTAGCTCCAGTAGTGTAGTCGATGATATTCTTGATCAGTATGATTCTCAGAAATATTCGGTAAATCCATAGCCGACAGTGCCTGTTTACTGGAACCGGAAGTTGTATATTCTTGATCAGTATGATTCTCAGAAATATTCGGTAAATCCATATCCGACAGTGCCTGTTTACTGGAACCGGAAGTTGTATCGGAACCGGAAGTATCACAGGAACTTGTATCGGAATTGGACCCAGAAATACATGTACGTCATGGGTATATAGCCACTAGTCCCGTAGACCTCACAACAGATAGGGTTAATGGGCTGATACAAACCGTAGACCTCCCAACAGATAGGGTTAATGGGCTGATACAAACCGTAGACCTCCCAACAAATAGGGTTAATGGGCTGATACAAACCGTAGACCTCCCAACAGATAGGGTTAATGGGCTGATACAAAGAGACGACAGTCTAGAGTCCTTGCTAGACCAGTGATCATTGCTATCACTGTGATAATGATAAACTGTATCTTATCCTAGTTGTTTAATGTTTTATTGAAACATATTGCACCGGCTGTATGCTCCCGAGGGAGTGGAGAAAGATATTGGCTGGTTGCAAAGGCCCTATAACCACGGACAATAATTTGTGAACCGCTTTGAGACGACCTACGAACTAGGTTGTGATAGAGCGGTATATAAGAACCTCGAATTATTATTAATTAATTAGAGTATGATTCTGTTTACTTGAAGCCTCCACCCTTCCTTGAGATAACAGTTTAAATACAAAAATGAAAATAGAAGTAATGCAATATTTATGACATTTCGCTGCTAAAGATATGTCACATGTGGTAAATATGTTGATAGACTGGGCGGCCCTTCACTATGACATTTCCAAAATAACAAACATTCAAACCTGTTACAAGATTTGTAATCAATTTCCAATACGGCACGACAAGTCTGTGAAATAAAATATATACAAATAATTGATAAATCCAAGCGAAGAGTGCAATATCCTTTACTCTATTATTTTATTTATTTGCTTATTTATTTAAATTTATACTTAAGAATGTGTTAAGCTGACATATTTGCAACCGTCGGATTCGTATCACTTATTGACCTGTTTGTACAATGTAAATATCGTCGAGCGAGTAATTGACATTTCATTTGGAGGTAAACGAGCTTTTAAATCCGAACTATTTATTTTGACGACTATTTTTGTGGTTTGTGTTTGACTGCCGCTCGACTGATAACAAAAGGTCGCTCCAACCGGAAGCTTCACATACCGACTAAATTGCAACACGGTAAATATTAAGTCCAGTAAGGTTATATCCGGATAGGAACTCTCCGGAAAAATCAATACTATATTTCAGGTAGGATCGCTTTCCTATAGACAGGCGAGGCGACCGAATTAGATTTGTAATTGATTATGATGGAACTGCGAACCATGCAGATGTTGCGAAATACGTAATTTAGGATCAGGTCACGACTAAGAATAGACTTGATTGCCGGTAAGAGGAATTTTCCGGATAATCCCACTGCTCTCTAACAAGGACTTAGGTAACACTATACACGTTTGGAAATAAAGTATTTCCTTTTCAATTAACGTAGAACTGTATTCAAATCCTAAGAAAAAAAAGTCTTTGTCTTTTTTTTTCAAACGTCTGTGAAATTTACTCCACTGTGATCGGAGTAAAGTCGTACGCTGTTACGTGTGCCCCTCATTAATCCAATCGTCTCGTTATCTAAGCCTTGTTTTTGGACCAGCTCTTCATTCGTCGATATAAAACGGTCCAAGTAATGTAGCAATTACGCTAACCCAGTCACTTTGATCTAGGTTATCAACCTGGACACTTTAAATGTGCTTTTACCAATCGCCTTTATCAACCCTTGTACTTCTATGTAAGGTGTAATAAGCCCGGTCAGTTTTAACTGTGATTCACTAATTCCGTCACGTTTAGCACGAGTCAATATATCCGCTGTAGACATTTGTTTCATATCTCATAAATTCAACTGATTATGCTGCACATTAGCATTACAATGTACGAATCTTGGTTGATAGTAAGGTTGAAAAACTATTTTTAGGTAACACAATGTTCCGAGTATGGATTGAGGCATGTCACATATTGTATATTGGAATAAGGACATACATGTGGTCGTTCGTCACACTCCCCCCCCCCCCCCTCCCCCCTCAACCCCCTACCAATCTACCCGATGGTTGGCGATGTTTCACGTGGACCAATTGTATATTGTACAATGAATATCATTAAGATATTGTAGCACATCGAAGTGGCACAATAATTAACAATAAAGACGATCATGAATACTCACAGGCATCATTTGTTGTTGTTGTTCGGAACACATCGGGCATTATATGACTACGAAAGAAGGCTCAGAAATTATCGATTGCGTAAGGAACAGACGATCACGTGAGGGAGACATGACAAAAACACCTCGTATGTTAATGGATGTGTGGGTCCTAAGTCAATAGTCAAAACTATATCCTTGAGGAGTAGTTACCAGCTCGGGAAACAGTTCATCGAGTTGTCTCAACACCGAAGGGAAATAAGATAAGACATGTAACAATTGTTTTATCACCTGGTCTGTGAAAAACAAAAGCTATATTTAGGTCCATTTAGTCAATAAGTCCCGCACCGTTAATTTCTGTAAGCCGCGATATGATGTCGGAGGGACGCTTGATCGTAGTCTTCTGAAAGCTTGGCGCGTTCGACTAATGATTGCAAGGCAACATTTACATCATTGACCGGTTGATAGTTTCGACTTTTGACCGGTTTAATATATTTCCTTTTATTTTCTTCTAATGAAAAAATACATATTGTTTAATTTGAATTAATATAGAAAGTCAGGTAATAAAAGGAGATATAATTTGCGGACAATTCACTGTGAATCAAATCAATACCGACATGGGGGTATATATAGCTTCTAGTAGGGTAAGCATCTAATTAACACGAACGAACTGTATATAATTACTCCTCGGCGACAGACTGACACGGAAATAAAGAGAAAGTACGTTTGTGACAAACGCATTGATGATCTCAAGGGAGATAACTCTCTAAGACCTACATCCAATAATGACAGTCTATAGCTCTCACGAGCTATGACGTCAAGACAGAAACGTTATTTAGTGAAGTAATCCATACCATGACCAATGATAGATTTTCTGTAAACCAATAGAAAGCCCTTTCATCAGATTACTTTGACGGCTACGGAGCACCTAACAACAGAATTCAGCGTCGTTTCTCTTCCCTCTTAACGCTAATGCACGAGAATTCCCGAAGGCACAATTTGGCATGTATCATTGGCATGAAATCTTGTAAGACTTTCGGATAATTTGTTCATTGCAAATTTGACTCTCGGGGGTTACTAACGCGGGTAAACCCGTCCGTGAGACTTGTACCTACCTGTTGGACCCGATGGCTATTTTTATTCCTCACGTGCGCAAATCGAAGAGCATCTCAGATACCGTAACTACATGTTTACGTAAGTTCTTGAAGACCTGCTTCTCGAACCATGACTATCAATAATGAAACAGTGTTCTGTGTTTCTGAATGTTTCTTGATACAGGCCATACAATCGGGGCCCGTATTCTTGAAATCTTTCTCATGCTCAAACTCACATTCTGTGCTCAAAACCAATTTCTTGTTTCGGAGATAAAGTAATTAAATTTATAAATTAAATCTTACTTTGTCAAAAATATGAAAAAATTGGATAGACTTTTAAACTGAATACTGTTTTTAATGTTAACACTTCACTTGTTGATTGTGACAAGTATGTTAAGCGAGTTACAAAAAAAGCTGGCTTGAGCACAGAACCCATGGTGAACATGAGAATAGCTCCATGAATACGGACCATGATGTTCAAATAATCCTTTGGAAAAGCCAACCTATTAACATGTTAATAAGCGTAACATGTCCTTACAAACATTCCATTTCGATTTTTCTTGATAGAGCTAAGGAAACATGAGACTGGTGAGCCGAGGAGCAAAGCGGGGGTTCCTTAAGCATTTAACTTTGGAAATATATTGTCCTATAATTCTCACAGGATTTAGTCACGACGTCACGAACATGTTCTTTATATCACTACACCAAAGGGAATTAGGTGGGAATTATGATCTGACATCTTTCTAATTTGTTGGTAAGGTTATATAATGGCAATGCAGAGCAAATGAAAATATTACATTTTCATTACATGTACATGTAGTACATTTATCGTGTTTCCCTCATATAACCTTGTTCACACGGGTCTCGCTCTCGTGAAACATGATTAATCTCGTCTTGTAGTCCAACCACTAAGACAATAAATATCAAACGGTATTGATATGGCATTTACAAATGAAGAGGGTCAGCGGTATGTAACGTTTAAATTATGACTTGATACTAATGGCATTTACAGTCTCATGAATGCCATCCGAACTTTGTAGGGTTATAGATCCTTTGTGACAATGCCCTGCCTGTAGGGATATAACTTTGGTGCCTATCTGCCGAATTCTGATCGACATGGTTGAACAATGTCTCCTTAAACAATTCAAGAGTTAAGAAATCCTGAATCAGAGTTTTTTTCAGCACAACATAGATAAACAAAATGTAAAAACAAAAAACAATACTGCGCTGCCATCTTTGTTTTTCCCGTTTTTGTTTGCTCACACGGACGGGTTGATGTACGATTTCATTCCTAGAACACGTCCTATTCTTTGTTCCTATTGCTATGGCGCCAAGAGTGTTATTCCGACGTTAGAAAAACAACCAATAACATTATCATTGTTGCCGCCCAAAGACCCCTCTGGTCAGACCGTGTGATCGTTTTTCTATAGGCAATTACACACATGTACAGCAGTTGCCATGGAGACTGCATTTTGAACTTGACCATAATCATATCTGTATATGTATACGATGCCAAACGCAATTTTGCTCACGTTTTTGGGTCAATTGCGTTATAAAAAAAATTGTCACTATGCACAAACAGATAAGTTCCATTAGTGTAATAGTATTTGCAGAAATAATATGTAATAAATGTTTGACCATTTTAACCTGCTATACGGTCGTCATTTAATTAAACACAAATACATTCATGTGTTAACGCTCCCGAAATAAGTTTCGGTGGAAAATCAATGGAAATTATGAATTATTTTTGATTAATGGGGGTTTGGCCACAATTACCTCATGTTTTTGTGAATAAACTAATTGGACAGACATGTTCGGACTTGCATGATTTGTCCTTGACAACTACCATATACGTCATTATTAAGTGAAGCAATCGACAATCTTTAAGGAAGACATTTAAGTAATAGGTGTTTAAAAGAAATATAATACGTATATGTAAAAAGGTAAACCTTTTTCTAGCCATTTATATCTCATCACTTTCGCGCTCTAAACACCTGGAATGTCATAGCAAAATTGAAGGCTCGGTGTGTGCCACCTTGTTGATGAGACAAGAAGACTACTTCGATCCTTTTATATACATCAAAAGAATCTCGCGGTCACGTAAAGGTACAAATTGACAGGCTTTGAAGTCGGGCGTCTCTCCTTTGTAATCTTCAAAGGACAGGTATCAGCCTAGCGATTG
>JAUMHH010204631.1:2683-13141 GCA_032359455.1 Chlamys rubida
TACACGGAGACCCTTGTCACGTCGTTATAGTGAGTACTATAGCTAGTGACAACAAATCAACAAGACATACCAATACACGGAGACCCTTGTCACGTCCTTATAGTGAGTACTGAAGGTAGTGACAACAAATCAACAAGACATACCAATAAGCTTTATGCAAAACATCGACCTTCATATCACACAAAGAAATAGCAGATTTCCAATTGAGATCATACTGGCGGCCTTCAAACGTGTCCATAGTCTTCATCAGCATGCAACTTTGGATGTTTGTCCTTGAGCAGTCGACATCGGAGCAAATCTTGAATATCGAGTTGACTGCGACATGTAAACACCGTAGGTTGGGGAAGCAAAAAAGTCACTGTCCAGAAGGGAATCGTGGCAGCTATACCATCGTATCTGCTTCTGTATTACAATCTCTAAGGACGAGATTATATTGGATTCCGAAACTTCACAACAATCCTTATCGCTGACCATACAAGCTGTTCAGTCAAGCCATTATCCAATTTTTTACTTACTTTTTAACACCATTAAATCAGGGTTACAATCGAACTGTGACACTGTTTACCCCCAGAAGTGGAATTAATTAATGTGGATTTGTAGAAATCTGATATTTTTATCTTTCAAAACTGATTTTTATACCTGCAGATTATTTAACTTTTCAACTTATACAGCCATACCTCAAACAAAACTGAAAGAATGCATTTGTTCTCTTATTATGAAAGTTTTCTTTTCCAAGAAAGGCAAACGCCGATACAAATATATAGTTGTAAGCTTTTTGGAGCATATATTGTGAAATCACGACAAAGTCCACGTGAAATATAAGGATGATGAATCATGAGAATACCTGAATTCCTGGCTGACAATGTCTTTGTCGAGTTCGATGGCGAGATATTCCAGTAGACTGTAGGCATACCCATTAGACTTTTTTTTCCATTTGAAATATTTTTATTTTCCTTTTGCATATTAATTCACAGTTTCAGCTAGTACATGTATGCATATATTATATTGTTTATAGATTGATTTTTTTAACAAGTATTTTAACATATATTCAAACGCGCCATAAGCCGAAGCTCACAGCTTTCAATCGGCGTCATCGCTATATGAACTATATATATATATGAATAGTCCTCTTTGTACACCCACTACCTGTTGGGATGCCCACCGTATGATAACCTCCGATTAACTTACGTCTACTCGATAGTCCTCTTTGTATATCCACTACCTATATTGCGATGCCCACCGTATGATAACCTCCGATTAACTTACCTCAATCCAATGATACACTATGACTATACTGAAAGGTTGCCACTATTTAGAGATGGAAATCTCTCTATTTTAGAATATTATCAAATGCTCACCTGAGTTCAACGATTTATCATATCGACAAAACGTTTTTGATGATGCACCCGTTACATCTCTTAAAATAGTATAACATACATGTACGTGAGTAGTTTTTGAAAATGCTTCGTGATATAATTTGTGAATGTGAATTATTTAAAAAAATCTCATTTATTGCCTGTATATGTATAACTTGTTGTCTCTGCACAGCCACCCCTCCCCACTCCCCTACACCTCCTTCCCCTCTCATCATCATCATCATCATCATCATCGTCATGCTAACATGCTGTAAATTGTAATTATGTTAAAATTCGATTTCAACTCGGATTTCTGTGTTTCTTGGATATTTTCAGAGCGACTCCACAAGTTGTTTAAAATAAGAAGGAATAGTTAATATGGGTCGGATGTTTTGTTAACGGTAGGAAAAAACGTGATGGGCTGGTGTACTGTGTGTCATTAAAAAAATGTTAAACGAATTTTATTTCAATTTGTTTTTCTCACGTTTATTACTTGGTGTTGTACTAAATGTAAACATCTGTCTGTCGTATAAGTGGTGCGGTGTCACGTACTCCTGTATATCAGTTAGGTAGTCGGTACTCAGGACTATATACCTGTCACCTGCCACAGGTTATTTATAGCACAGGCACTGAAATAACTTTACTTTGTAAACGTTGTGGCTCAGTACTGTTTTCCATTAAAATATTCATATAGGAAGATTGTGTAATTTTTCACCAGCATGTAACGCTCCGGGTTGTGTATTGTTTTAAGAGATAATTAGGTTTGTCATGAATATCAATGCTTGAAAAATGTCGGTGAATCGGCTGCTTTATGGAATCAATTAATATTCATCGCTGATGAAATGTGTTTACTTTATTTGCAGTTTCATCTCCTGTCTTTTTTTCTCGTTTGTTTCTTCTTCTTTCCTTTTTTTTAAGGGGGAGGGGGATTGATATTGTCTTATCATTTATTTTATATAATAGATTATTAGGGAATGTTTATATCTACATTACTAATAACTATAAATTGGAAGATAAATTTCAGGCTTGTATGGTTATTTTTTATATATCCAAAGCTTTCGATAGAACTTTGATAGTTTTACGGGAAGTGTTCTTAACTGGATTAAAGATAACTTAATTGATAGAAATCAAATTGTTTTATGTAAGATAATTATTCCTCAGTCGTTCGTCTTAAGCCAGCCGTATTCATGAAACCGTTCTCGTGCTCAGGCATGGATTCTGTGCTCAAACCAACTTTCTTGAAAGACGGTTAAGTCATGTCAAACGATCTAAAAGTCATATGTAAATATTGAAAAAAGTTTTCGGCTTTAAGTCTCTTCAATACTTTTCCAAATCATGGACAAAATAAGATTTTATTATTAACTTATCAACGGAACAAGAAATTCGGCTCGAGCACAAATTCCATGCTTGAGCACGAGAACGGTTTCATGAATACGCGCCTGGTGGGTCCCAGGGTTCTGTCCTGTGTCCGTTTTTGTTTCTTATATTTACAAATGACATATCTGATAATTTACTTTCTCTATAAAGAATGTTTTCAGATGTTACGTCTCTTACCTACTTTTCGAATGATAATATTGGGAAAATATATTTTATTAACCATGATGTAGCTATAATTGATAATTGGTCAAACGAGTGGCAGGTCAATTTTAACCCTAGTAAATTAAAACAGAGGTATTAGTATTTAATAGGTCGTTACCACAAACTCCGGTCAATTTGTTATTTAATGGTACATTATTGGAAAATAGTTCCACCCACAAACATCTTCGGGTAAGTTTTAATGCTAATGGGAAATGGGAAAATCATATCAAAATAGCCGCCGCCGACCTTCTCGATTTCCTCGCCATCGCCGCCGCCGCTGCCGCTGTCGTCGTCAACCGCCACCGACCTCCTCCTCCTCACCATCATTATTATCGACCTCGTCGTCATCGTCGTCATCTTCCTCCTTGTCACCATTATCATCATTGTCGTAATGAGTCATGATATCCTAACCCCTACTGACACCTGAGCTATCAGTGTTTACAACCCCGTATAGATATTCCCATTGTGATTCATGCCCAAATACTCTCGGCAATAAACCCTACTATATTTCAACAGTTACCAGTGTATGACCACTCAAACATACTACAGGCAAATGACTATTCTGTTCCCTAAACAAACATACACGAAATCGAAAATTATATAAACTAAAAGTTTGATAAATAAATTGATTTTTTTGTATGATATACTTTTATTCTAAAAAAGGTAATATATCTGTAATAAACTGCTTTCTGTTCGCCACTCAGCATGCCAACTAGAAATGATAAATTCAAAATGAAGGGGCTATATATAGAGCTTCATAGAAATGATAATTTCCAGCTGGCACTCATATTCACAATGAATGTCAGCTGAAAGCAGTTCAAAGTAGTGTCATTTGTGTATGTGTTGTTAGATTTCCATTTTCATTTTAAAAATAAACAAATAAATAGATAAGCGTATACATATAGTAAATATGCCGTACATGTGAATGGAAAACGATTAAAACTTCACTCCCATGAATTCATTATTTCTCTCGTGTAATTTGGCTTTTGTATTTTATAATGTTGTTTTTTTTAAGGCTGGATTTTATCTATTCTGTATAAAGTTTCTTTTTCAGATTGAATATAACATTGTATTATATTTTATTGAACAAAAAAAGGACGTAATACGAAACATTTGCCATATTACTGTACATATGTTTACTGAACAAACGTCATAAAAGTCTGTTTTTAAACTTGTAACCAATAATTCTAAATAAATATTCTTGAATCTCGTATGTCTTTTAATCTACTATATTTATAACAGTCACTAGTACTGTGGGAATCTTCGAGTAGTTTTACAAATTACATAGGAAGCTATACAAATGTTGTATATTATTATTATTTATTAGTATGACACGGCGGATTTAAATGATTAAATAGGTTGCTAGTCGATTAATAACACGTAATATAGTTACAGTAAAGTACACACAAGTTAACACTTTACAGTTAAAATCAGGTGAAAGTTAATTTACGAATGAAATATTTATTTGAACACCGATACATTTTAATGGTAAGCATTGAAAATCACACAACATTATCATAAGCACATCATCTTGTGAATTGAATTATTTTATTTGTTTATGCTTTAAATTATATTATAAACCAGGCCGAAACATCTGACTGTTTCCTCTTAAAAATGATGCCCACCCCCCAGTTATTTCGGGAAAATATATTTAAACAAGAATTCGTTTCAAGCCGAATTTTAATTTTTCTAGCATGCTCTAGCTCTATAGATGCATCGATCAAAATATTTTACAATAAAATAACGGCTAAAATAAATCATATTAAAATACATGTCTTACATATATACATAATCTCCACAGACCCCATTTATATTTTATTTGATATTTACAATATATATACTTTAAACTTTACCTATTTAATTATTGAAAATAGTGCAATTCAGGATTAAGGTATTTTAGTTTTATTAACTTGGTCATTAGTCATCGTTTGTTTCTTATGTGTCTCCAATGCATGATGTCATCGGGTCTCAGGTAAAACCCAATATAAATGAGTATTTCGTTCCGTTTGTTTCACTGTGATCCGTAAAATTTGTTACCTGTGCATCGACACACCTGTGCAACACCTTGACGCAATATAGGTTGAATTAAGCTACTAATAAAACAAGCATCATCACATTACTCAAAATATTAAAAATCAGCATGAATTATCCGAATAAAAACAAAAATGTGTTGTCATATATCTTTTTACAAATCGATCAAACCGGGATAGGTGTTTCACCTGGCTAACTGCGGTCACGTGACATAACTTCCACTCTGATTAACGGCGGGTGACTGTACTTCTACTGTAGTTGTTACGCATTTCGACTTGAGGGACGACGTGCTCTACACACATTTTACGTTGATAAACACATGTTATAGACGACATGTATCAGACTGTAGTGTGTCTTCTTGTGGGACTGTTAGCTATAGCAGGTAAGTTGGTACTGTTAGCTATATCAGAGGTAAGTTTTACCGTCAGTAATATCGGTAAACATATTTGAAATAGCTTTCCTTTGATGCATTGACTTCCGGTTGTTTTGTTTATGTTAGAATATAGGACATTTATACATGTCCTTTTTTACTTGAAACTGCGAATTAGCATTTAGGTATAAACAGTGTCCCAGGTAAATACATTTTAGATATTGCAAGGCTATAGAATGCTTGATGATAATGTGTTTATAGTGTGGTTTAGAAAGGGGGGGGGGTATAATTGTATAGGCCTATATATAGGGCACAGGTAATAGACACAACATATCCTATGCCTATATCTAATATGTACATATTAGATATAGGCATAGGATATGTTGTGTCTATTACCTGTGCCCTATATATAGGCCTATACAATTATACCCCCCCCCCTTTCTAAACCACACTATAAACACATTATCATCAAGCATTCTATAGCCTTGCAATATCTAAAATGTATTTACCTGGGACACTGTTTATACCTAAATGCTAATTCGCAGTTTCAAGTAAAAAAGGACATGTATAAATGTCCTATATTCTAACATAAACAAAACAACCGGAAGTCAATGCATCAAAGGAAAGCTATTTCAAATATGTTTACCGATATTACTGACGGTAAAACTTACCTCTGATATAGCTAACAGTACCAACTTACCTGCTATAGCTAACAGTCCCACAAGAAGACACACTACAGTCTGATACATGTCGTCTATAACATGTGTTTATCAACGTAAAATGTGTGTAGAGCACGTCGTCCCTCAAGTCGAAATGCGTAACAACTACAGTAGAAGTACAGTCACCCGCCGTTAATCAGAGTGGAAGTTATGTCACGTGACCGCAGTTAGCCAGGTGAAACACCTATCCCGGTTTGATCGATTTGTAAAAAGATATATGACAACACATTTTTGTTTTTATTCGGATAATTCATGCTGATTTTTAATATTTTGAGTAATGTGATGATGCTTGTTTTATTAGTAGCTTAATTCAACCTATATTGCGTCAAGGTGTTGCACAGGTGTGTCGATGCACAGGTAACAAATTTTACGGATCACAGTGAAACAAACGGAACGAAATACTCATTTATATTGGGTTTTACCTGAGACCCGATGACATCATGCATTGGAGACACATAAGAAACAAACGATGACTAATGACCAAGTTAATAAAACTAAAATACCTTAATCCTGAATTGCACTATTTTCAATAATTAAATAGGTAAAGTTTAAAGTATATATATTGTAAATATCAAATAAAATATAAATGGGGTCTGTGGAGATTATGTATATATGTAAGACATGTATTTTAATATGATTTATTTTAGCCGTTATTTTATTGTAAAATATTTTGATCGATGCATCTATAGAGCTAGAGCATGCTAGAAAAATTAAAATTCGGCTTGAAACGAATTCTTGTTTAAATATATTTTCCCGAAATAACTGGGGGGTGGGCATCATTTTTAAGAGGAAACAGTCAGATGTTTCGGCCTGGTTTATAATATAATTTAAAGCATAAACAAATAAAATAATTCAATTCACAAGATGATGTGCTTATGATAATGTTGTGTGATTTTCAATGCTTACCATTAAAATGTATCGGTGTTCAAATAAATATTTCATTCGTAAATTAACTTTCACCTGATTTTAACTGTAAAGTGTTAACTTGTGTGTACTTTACTGTAACTATATTACGTGTTATTAATCGACTAGCAACCTATTTAATCATTTAAATCCGCCGTGTCATACTAATAAATAATAATAATATACAACATTTGTATAGCTTCCTATGTAATTTGTAAAACTACTCGAAGATTCCCACAGTACTAGTGACTGTTATAAATATAGTAGATTAAAAGACATACGAGATTCAAGAATATTTATTTAGAATTATTGGTTACAAGTTTAAAAACAGACTTTTATGACGTTTGTTCAGTAAACATATGTACAGTAATATGGCAAATGTTTCGTATTACGTCCTTTTTTTGTTCAATAAAATATAATACAATGTTATATTCAATCTGAAAAAGAAACTTTATACAGAATAGATAAAATCCAGCCTTAAAAAAAACAACATTATAAAATACAAAAGCCAAATTACACGAGAGAAATAATGAATTCATGGGAGTGAAGTTTTAATCGTTTTCCATTCACATGTACGGCATATTTACTATATGTATACGCTTATCTATTTATTTGTTTATTTTTAAAATGAAAATGGAAATCTAACAACACATACACAAATGACACTACTTTGAACTGCTTTCAGCTGACATTCATTGTGAATATGAGTGCCAGCTGGAAATTATCATTTCTATGAAGCTCTATATATAGCCCCTTCATTTTGAATTTATCATTTCTAGTTGGCATGCTGAGTGGCGAACAGAAAGCAGTTTATTACAGATATATTACCTTTTTTAGAATAAAAGTATATCATACAAAAAAATCAATTTATTTATCAAACTTTTAGTTTATATAATTTTCGATTTCGTGTATGTTTGTTTAGGGAACAGAATAGTCATTTGCCTGTAGTATGTTTGAGTGGTCATACACTGGTAACTGTTGAAATATAGTAGGGTTTATTGCCGAGAGTATTTGGGCATGAATCACAATGGGAATATCTATACGGGGTTGTAAACACTGATAGCTCAGGTGTCAGTAGGGGTTAGGATATCATGACTCATTACGACAATGATGATAATGGTGACAAGGAGGAAGATGACGACGATGACGACGAGGTCGATAATAATGATGGTGAGGAGGAGGAGGTCGGTGGCGGTTGACGACGACAGCGGCAGCGGCGGCGGCGATGGCGAGGAAATCGAGAAGGTCGGCGGCGGCTATTTTGATATGATTTTCCCATTTCCCATTAGCATTAAAACTTACCCGAAGATGTTTGTGGGTGGAACTATTTTCCAATAATGTACCATTAAATAACAAATTGACCGGAGTTTGTGGTAACGACCTATTAAATACTAATACCTCTGTTTTAATTTACTAGGGTTAAAATTGACCTGCCACTCGTTTGACCAATTATCAATTATAGCTACATCATGGTTAATAAAATATATTTTCCCAATATTATCATTCGAAAAGTAGGTAAGAGACGTAACATCTGAAAACATTCTTTATAGAGAAAGTAAATTATCAGATATGTCATTTGTAAATATAAGAAACAAAAACGGACACAGGACAGAACCCTGGGACCCACCAGGCGCGTATTCATGAAACCGTTCTCGTGCTCAAGCATGGAATTTGTGCTCGAGCCGAATTTCTTGTTCCGTTGATAAGTTAATAATAAAATCTTATTTTGTCCATGATTTGGAAAAGTATTGAAGAGACTTAAAGCCGAAAACTTTTTTCAATATTTACATATGACTTTTAGATCGTTTGACATGACTTAACCGTCTTTCAAGAAAGTTGGTTTGAGCACAGAATCCATGCCTGAGCACGAGAACGGTTTCATGAATACGGCTGGCTTAAGACGAACGACTGAGGAATAATTATCTTACATAAAACAATTTGATTTCTATCAATTAAGTTATCTTTAATCCAGTTAAGAACACTTCCCGTAAAACTATCAAAGTTCTATCGAAAGCTTTGGATATATAAAAAATAACCATACAAGCCTGAAATTTATCTTCCAATTTATAGTTATTAGTAATGTAGATATAAACATTCCCTAATAATCTATTATATAAAATAAATGATAAGACAATATCAATCCCCCTCCCCCTTAAAAAAAAGGAAAGAAGAAGAAACAAACGAGAAAAAAAGACAGGAGATGAAACTGCAAATAAAGTAAACACATTTCATCAGCGATGAATATTAATTGATTCCATAAAGCAGCCGATTCACCGACATTTTTCAAGCATTGATATTCATGACAAACCTAATTATCTCTTAAAACAATACACAACCCGGAGCGTTACATGCTGGTGAAAAATTACACAATCTTCCTATATGAATATTTTAATGGAAAACAGTACTGAGCCACAACGTTTACAAAGTAAAGTTATTTCAGTGCCTGTGCTATAAATAACCTGTGGCAGGTGACAGGTATATAGTCCTGAGTACCGACTACCTAACTGATATACAGGAGTACGTGACACCGCACCACTTATACGACAGACAGATGTTTACATTTAGTACAACACCAAGTAATAAACGTGAGAAAAACAAATTGAAATAAAATTCGTTTAACATTTTTTTAATGACACACAGTACACCAGCCCATCACGTTTTTTCCTACCGTTAACAAAACATCCGACCCATATTAACTATTCCTTCTTATTTTAAACAACTTGTGGAGTCGCTCTGAAAATATCCAAGAAACACAGAAATCCGAGTTGAAATCGAATTTTAACATAATTACAATTTACAGCATGTTAGCATGACGATGATGATGATGATGATGATGATGAGAGGGGAAGGAGGTGTAGGGGAGTGGGGAGGGGTGGCTGTGCAGAGACAACAAGTTATACATATACAGGCAATAAATGAGATTTTTTTAAATAATTCACATTCACAAATTATATCACGAAGCATTTTCAAAAACTACTCACGTACATGTATGTTATACTATTTTAAGAGATGTAACGGGTGCATCATCAAAAACGTTTTGTCGATATGATAAATCGTTGAACTCAGGTGAGCATTTGATAATATTCTAAAATAGAGAGATTTCCATCTCTAAATAGTGGCAACCTTTCAGTATAGTCATAGTGTATCATTGGATTGAGGTAAGTTAATCGGAGGTTATCATACGGTGGGCATCGCAATATAGGTAGTGGATATACAAAGAGGACTATCGAGTAGACGTAAGTTAATCGGAGGTTATCATACGGTGGGCATCCCAACAGGTAGTGGGTGTACAAAGAGGACTATTCATATATATATATAGTTCATATAGCGATGACGCCGATTGAAAGCTGTGAGCTTCGGCTTATGGCGCGTTTGAATATATGTTAAAATACTTGTTAAAAAAATCAATCTATAAACAATATAATATATGCATACATGTACTAGCTGAAACTGTGAATTAATATGCAAAAGGAAAATAAAAATATTTCAAATGGAAAAAAAA
>JAUMHH010204642.1:0-28460 GCA_032359455.1 Chlamys rubida
CATTTATACCTCGTATACCCGGTACATTTATACCTCGTATACCCGGTACATTTATACCTCGTATACCCGGTACATTTATACCTCGTATACCCGGTACATTTCTACCTCGTATACCCGGTACATTTATACCTCGTATAACCGGTACATTTATACCTCGTATACCCGGTACATTTATACCTCGTATACCCGGTACATTCATGTACGTCAAATACAGTTCGTTAAGACACATAGGATATATGGATAGGACATTTAACACTATTTCTTATTCAGTTTTTCTTAATAGCTTATACCACAAAAAGGTTAAGATATAAGTGGTTGTATAGGGTGCGTAATATGTCGCATGGCACAGTTGGTAGTGCACCGACCTGTCGAACGCAAGCGCATAGGTTCGGATTCCAACGACGATAGTATGTGGTTGTGGTTTGAGCTAGAAATGTTACCTTTGATGTTCTACTCAGCTTGTCAACAGTAGAATATATTTATATCTGGGATCGGTAATACGATCTACACCCGTCAGTGTTGTCATGGTACGGCAATGCAACTACAATGCAACGTCCTGCACACACCTACTACACCACCACACCCTCACTCACGTGAACAAGGGGATCACGTGGTAATACGCGCTTAGGTACGGCCTCTCCCACACCCTCCTGACTGTATATGGCTCTGGTCACTTTAATGATAAAGACCTAAGAGTTATTGACTTGAGATTAGATAGGCCATATGTAAATATTGTATAAATATAGGATCTAACATGAGTTTCCATTTCAATTTCATATGAGATGTATGGAAATACGTGACGAATTTCATCAATTTTATATGAAATTAAAACGAGCGTAAGATCCTTTTTATCACATAATCAAGATTTGAGGCATTTATTCGTGTAAAAAAACAATTTTCATGAAACCTTGAAATGTAAAATGCCGCCATTTTGACTCCAGTGCTTAAGTCTGTGACGGCGTGACGTCACACTTGAAACAATTGAAACTTGCAACCAATCACAGGGCTGATAGGTCATATTACATGGGTTAATGTTCAAAAAAATATAAAATTGGTATATTCACTGGATAACACAGGACACTATGTGATAGAATCAATTGTATCCAATGTCAAAAATATCTATGAAGTTCAGAAAGTTATGAAATATTCTGTTGCACGGAGTACATGGTTATACTGTTTCACCTGTTAAATGTAGACTGATTGATTGATGTTCCAGGTATGGCCACAATGGCTGACCACAATTTTCAGTTTCCTGGTATTTTGGTTCTTTGCTATCCTGTCCAATGCGGTGTGGTTTACATTTGACCATCCAGCCAATCCCTACTGGGTGATGATGCACACAATGACCAAACCCATCCACACCGTGGTCGTCCTCTTGTCCACTGTCCTGGCACTACTACCCAGGTAAGGAACATGTAGTTGTCTCCCCTTTCCTGCCTTATTCTTTTCCAACGTTATGACTCGTTTTTCTTTTAGTTCAACTATTTCAGCTGGTCAAACCAGAAAAGAAACAGGCACATAGGTGACAGCCTATTGGACAAAGATGAAAATATTTTGAAAGGAAAATATAAGATTTTCTTAAAGTTTGTAAAATTTTATCTCCGTATCATTAAAAAATGAAGTCAGAAAAACTCATTAAAAGTAAAGAAATGTATGAACATAAAGTAGAATTAATATTTGTCCCGATCTTTGAATACTCAATCAATTAACTCATTCACCCCTGAAATTTCATAATGAACTATTCCAACCTTTGAATTGGAAGAGTTCAAATGTGTCTTCAGGGGTGAATGGGTTAAAAGAACATATGTGATAAATGATAAATAGTTTCCTTTGTTTGTGTTAACAACATGAACTGTTTGTTTTAGGTTTGTGATAAGGATTCTACAGAGGACGATACGACCCGATGAAATCGTGATATCCCAGCTGGAGGAGAAACTTATAGAATCTAAAGAGTCCGACATGGAAATGCAGGAGAATGACAACATGACCAACACCACAGAAATCACCACTGTGGACGGCAGTCTACAGGGCTCCACGTCTACGTCTAGAAACCACGATACAGGCATCAAATTTAGAAATGGAAAGCTTTCAAAACCCAGGCACTCCATCCCGACCAACGATTCCATTACGTAACCAAACTTCTGTAGAATAGAGTATGTGTGAAAACCAACTGGAAATATTTACCTTGTCTTTCAGGAAAAACACTCAGTGTTTAGTTGTTCACATAGACATATATATATTTAATCATGCATTGTTTTTTTAATCTATTTTATTGTTGAATGTTTATATTATAAACAGCTGTGAAAAGAGTCATTATGTTCTTTAAAAACAAAGAGTGCACAAACCAATCCGACTATTTTATCGTTGTAGTAGATAGTGATGCTGTATATAACTATTTATTATCGTACTAACCATAGACATGTTGTTACCGTTCAGATTATATAATTAGTTGTTAGTCCTGAGTCTGAGAGATACAATGCTGACCTGATTTGGGGAAAATAAGTAATGAAGGTTGGTTTGTATGTTTGCAGGTATTTTTGTAAAAAATATATGAACATCTTTTTTAATGCTGATATTTTTCAAGTAAATTTTTTTCTTATGTATGTATACTCATATATTTATTACAGAATATTTCTGAGGGGAACACAGAAACCACTTACAAGAATATTGTAATAAAATTGTGACATTCCTAAGTACATACCCCAGGGGTATAGAAGTCATCCATTTCCATTTCAGATTAATATGGCATGCATAATAATGGAAAACACTTGTTAACGTCAAAGGTATCACTCCATCTGTATGTTATAACTCTACAAAGGTTTATCTTTCTCCCTTGTAAAGGACATTAATTTGTCCTTCATTACCTTCCCATACTGCCGACAGTGTCACAGAGAAATTTTGACGTTATAAAGGGGTTTGGTGAAGCGTTTGGGGAGATGTATGAAGAAAAGGGGGGAAAAGAAACTTTGATATGTTGACGGTAAGCAATTGTAAAGAGGGATATTTTTTCTAGGTTTAACTGTATATGTTAAAGTCATCTTAATGGCTCTCATAATTCAATCACCACACAAAACATTACCCTATTTTCGTCAACGATAAACAAATAGTCATTAGTAACCATTGTCCACATACATATATATTTTTGACAGAGAAAACATATTTACCCAAGACTGTTTTGTTAATGTGGGCAGCATTCCAAGTCATGTGTTATATTTCAAAAGCGTGGGAAGGAAATGAGATCATGTATCTACTGTGCATAAACTGCTACAGAATTCATCCTTGAAATTAAAAGTTTGACTTGTTTAGATACTTTGAGCACACCAGTTTAGTACATGAAAATGGTTTGTGTGCTGACTGTTGCCAACCTGAATAATCCCTTGGTTACTGCATTTATTATCATGTTAACTTTCCATCGTAGTTTAACTGAAGAATAGATACCGGTTCTGTATGTTCATTTAGTTTTGTTATCTAGAATAAAAGTATTCTGTGTGATTTTAGTTAGCTTAGAGAAATTTGAAAGGAGCAAATTTTCCCAATACAGATTGCACCTTTTGCAGTTTTTACAGCTCAATTCATTGCTGATGCGAATTAAAATTATAAATGTGCTCCTGGCAGTGTAGATATGAAAATAACGGAGGTCGAGGTTTAATAGAGATTGAAATTAATTATAGATTTGGTAAAGTTCTTCAAAGACTACAACAGTAAAAGCAATCATGGCCTATGTGCAATACACTGACGCTTCACTCCTCTATAGTCGACCTCATTATAGTGACTTTGTAAAGTTTCCATCCGATGACAACAACCACATTATCAAAAAAAAAAATCTATGTAATTTGAACAGGACCAAATTTGAATGGGATTGTGGTGATCATCTTGCTGTTAATGTAAATATGTTTGTGTGGAGCAAAATCTCATAACAAGCTCCCAAATATTTGCTTTCTCATTCAACAAATATTATAACCATCACAGTAAGACCGTCTCATCCCTGCATCTCATTAGTTCTGGGTACATTGGGAAATATTCATCAATATAAATGTTTGCTGAAAACAATTGCTCAAGTCACAGTAAATCTACAGGCTCAGATACGTAATGTATTGTCATACAACATTATTTATAGAATGTTGAAATTAGCAATGCAGTCTTAGCTTACCTATAGGTGCTTACCTATAGGTGGCATAATGCTGTTAACCTTACCTACAGATAACCTATCCTTAGTCACGTACGGTAGTAGCTAGCTTACCTATAGATAACCTGTCCTTAGTCACATAGTAGCTTGCCTATATAAAGATAATGGTGCAAATTATAATAGTGTTTACATAGCATTGCAGGCTGTTAAAAAATATTTGAAATAAGAAAAATTCAGATTTTCTTTTCATTTCTCAATTTGGTGGAATGGCATGGTTTGTAGTCTTTTTCTTCCAGAAGAAACTTTACAGAGAGGAACATTTTCTTGTTCAAATTGAGCACATTGACGATAATATATCAATAGAAAAAATGTCCACCATAATTATCACCTTGTATGTGAACATTTCTGAAAGCCGAGAATCTTCCAAAGATAGATCTTCAATCTCGTGGTTAGAAGAATCATCTGGAAAAAGAAGACTGTTAAAAGTTAATCATGCTGTATTTTTGTGTTGTATTTTCTGAAGCGTCTGGGTTTTGTTTATAACATGTATACCTGTTTAGGGTATGTAAAGATTGTCACACAGTTTGTGATCACATATGTAGTACATACCATTTTGTTACGTTGTCTTCATCAGCACCAAATCCGTGATATGTCTTTTTGAGTTTTAAATTTTTATAAAGTGTATTGATATAACTAGTTAGTCAGCCAACTTTCAGTGTATACAGTGGCCTTTTACATTTTGTTGTTATTGGTGTTAAAACCAGAGTTTGTAATGCTTGACATTACCACAGAGATATATTTAGGGAGCTGAGTGTCAGGGATAAGGGGGGTCGCCGAAACAAAGCGATACAATATATGTACCGTAAAAACCCATGTAATTTGTGCACTAAAAACCTCATCACAAGGAACAGATTTATATGTACAATGTACAACAAAGCATACACCTATTGACACATATAAAACAAGGAACATTTTCACAAACCAAAATTTACACAATTTTTTATATAAGACTAAAAATAACAGTATAACTTCTTGTCTTTATATAAAACCTACGATATTATTTACACTCAAACATCAATGCTACATACCTTGTCTATATATAAAACCTACATAAACTTGATAATAGATCGTTGGTGATGCACATAATTCTATGCAAATCTAGAAATTCTAATTTATACTTTGCATGTTTAATGGAGCTGTTGCTTGTTTATAGGAACTTCTTCCCTTTTCTAAATCCACCGAAAATATTTAGATTGGAGAATATGTTGGTTAAAAGTGATTTCTAAATTTTGCTTTAATTTTGATTTATTTTGTATTTACATTTAATGCAAAACATGTTGTTATATTCTATTGTGATTAAAAATGACAGAATCTACTTGTGGAAGTTACAAACCTTCCCCTTCAGTGTAATGTTCTAAAGGATACGTGTTGGAATTGTGAAAGATCCTAAGAATTTAATCTTTCAAAATATGTGCCTTTTTTTTCAAGCTATCTTATTTGAGTGTGTGTAAATATTTAGCCTGCTTCAGAAGCACTCCAAGTTTTCATTTCAAGTTATCACGGTCCATTTCTTAGATTTGACAATTGTAAACATATTATTCTGTATTTACATGCCATAGAGAATTTGAAATCGAGAAACTGCTATCGTGATGGTCAATTCTATATTATAATTTTTACTAGGGTATATATACCTATACATGTTTGCTGTTAGAAAATAATGATTGGTTTACAAGAACATGTTTGAATTGTCTGAAATTGATATCATAAAAAACCAATGTTAAGTTTTTCAATTATGGAGATTTTGCAAATTTTGACATATGCATATCTAGAAACTTGTAGTGATTGTGCTACTGTGAGACTGTTAGAGTTCAGAACTGCTTCCACATGAGAATGTTGTCGTACATCAGTATTCCATCTTCAAACTTTTGAGATCATAATCAAAGTTGAGTGTTGAGGGCATTTCATGTTCATTTGAATTCTTTACTCGAGCAAGAAATCTTCTGATTAACAAATCACTGTAATATTTTTTGTTGGGACCATACAAATTTTTTTTTTTATATAATTTTGCATTTTGATAGAAGTGGTATTGATTAGGGTAACGGGTACCAGATGAAATTATTTCAACCTTATCACTAATATGAAATATTTGATTAAGTTCTTTTCTGGAAAAAGTTTCCCATACAAATCACATGTTGCAATGCGTTTAACAGAATTACAGTCTTTTGAACCAGGGAACTTTATCCCCGTTTTCACCCTTCTCCGTGTGGTCCTGTATTCATTCCATCCATGTATCACTGTATATTGTATACTGTGTGCACTTATATTGTACTGTCAAAACAAAGCAGGGGTCAATATACTCGGGACCTAACCATTTTCAATCAGTCACTTATCAATGTCGCTTTCTGGGAATTAAAAATGCACAGCATCATAATGAAAGATGAATACCTTGACAAGGGAAGTAACTCTAAACCAGAAAAACTCCTTATTTTGCTTCTTTTTATTAAAGCTGACTGTGCAAGTACAAATGCTTTCAATTGAGATTTAAAAAAAAAAAATCTAGTGTTGAGATCTTAACCAGTGACAATCTCTTCCGGCTGTCGTATCTATGGAAGCGCCAACATTTTAGAATGAACTTGCTTTGTAATGAGTATGGGTTATCTTTTTGAAAAGTACTCTTGTATACATATTTAAAGATTAATTATTTTATCTGCTTACAATAGGTATATAACTTTTAAAAGTTATTTTGACTGGTTTATCTACAAATCAAAGACAATTCATAGAACAATCAAAAGTGTCATAGTCTACTTCATTCTCATTGTTAAGCTCAACAACACCAGATTTAGCATTTTAACACATGTACTGTGTTTTGAGGTGCAGACTTCATCATTATCTCCTTAGATCACCAACCAGTTGTATGTTTTTGAAGATTATTTTATTACCGACTGTTATTCAGTGATTTTTATTTAGTAGTGTGTTGCTGTTGTAAGTTTTGTGTTGTAGTACACGCTGTACAGAGTACAAGATGTAAGTTTTGTGTTGTAGTACACGCTGTACAGAGTACATGATGTACGTTTTGTGTTGTAGTACACGCTGTACAGAGTACAAGATGCAAATGGTTGTGCTGAACTGTTTCACAACATAATTTTCTGCTTTGAAATCATCTCGAACTATTCAGGTGTTTATATATGTGACTGAAAGTCAATTTGTAGATTCACCAACATGGATGTTACTCATTTACCACTGTTGACTAAAGTAGTGGGTGTTCAGTTTAAAACAGATGTACATTTTTGGTAATTGCTTTCTATGTATGCAAGACACATGAGAGCAGAATGTCCTAAATTAAGTAGTATGAATGAAGATACCTGTGAACTTTGTAAGATACCAGTGAAGATTACCTTGTATGGAACCTATATAAATTATGTAACTGGATGATATCCAGTAATTAAGCTTGTGTGAAAGGGAAGAAAGGAATAGACACCATCAATAGGGTTGTGACCTAGTGTGGAAGGGACTACGATTTGATTGGAAGGCATCTACAGGGGTGTGTCCTAGAATAGGAGTGACGAATATGCTTGGAAGGCATCTATAGGGGCTGGCCTAGAGAGGGAGTGTCAAATAGGATTGGAAGGCTTCTATAGGGGCTGGCCTAGAGAGGGAGTGTCAAATAGGATTGGAAGGCATCTATAGGGGCGTGGCCTTGAGTGAGAGTGTCAAATAGGATTGGACAGCATCCATGGGGTTGTGGTCTATTGTGGTAGGGTGGAAGGTTAGGGTGAAAAGGTTGATTATGATTGGACAGCATCTACTGGGGTGTGTGTCCAGACTAGTGAGAGAGGGACAAATAGGATTGACAGCATCCATAGAGTGCTGCTTAATGTAGGGGGAATGATGTACAGGGACTCACTGAGTGTCGGTGCTTAATGTAGGAGTGAATGACGTACAGGGACTAACTGAGTGTCGGTGCTTAATGTAGGAGGAGTGAATGACGTAGTCCCCAACTGAGTGTTAGTGCTGAATGTAGGAGGAGTGAATGACGTACAGGGACTAACTGAGTGTTAGTGCTGAATGTATGAGGAGTGAATGACGTACAGGGACTAACTGAGTGTTAGCGCTGAATGTAGGAGGAGTGAATGACGTACAGGTCCCCAACTGAGTGTTAGCGCTGAATGTAGGAGGAGTGAATGACGTACAGTCCCCAACTGAGTGTTAGCGCTGAATGTAGGAGGAGTGAATGATGTACAGTCCCCAACTGAGTGTTAGCACTTAATGTAGGAGGAGTGAATGATGTACAGTCCCCAACTGAGTGTTAGCGCTGAATGTATACCTTTGTATATGCTTTATCAGAATGTAGCAGACAGACCGCTCTATATGTAGTCACATATTTAAACAATAGACGCAATACCATACAATGTTGATTACTTATTATTTTGATATGGCAAATTTGTAACCATAATTCAGATAAAGTTTAATCTTTTGATGCAGATAAGGTCTGTGCAACATTCTTTGATAGTAAGCATCCAGTTTAAACCATCTTTCATATCACATTTAATTTATAAAATCCTCTCACAGATGTAGTCTAGTTTGTGTGCTTTTCTTCATTACCAATTTCTGTTTCATTGTCTAAAACTATATACTTTTCAATAATATCTACTTCATTAATCAAAAAAGAAATTTTCTAGCTGAAAAGTTAAAACTTTTATTTTTTTAAATTCTAAAAATAGCATTATTTATTGAGAATAATCACTTTGTGACTCAAAGAATGATCTCTAGTAGTTCTATTGACATCTTGATGTAAAGTGATAATGACCTTATATGGTGATGTCACCAATGTGTATGAGAACTGTCTCTTTATGTCCTGTTTACCAACTGTGATAATCTGTAGTGTGTATATGTATGTATTCCATTGTACTCATTTACCTTCATTGAACTGTGTCCAAATAAAATCTCAAGATGAAGAACAAGTGTAATTCAATTTGTCGATTGTATTTTTAGCCGACCATCATCAGATGTTCAAATCGCCCTCCATCCATAGTTAAACAATTGTTGTTAGCACTATTTCTCAGGAAGTGCTGTAGGGATCGTTCTCAGGTTACACACGAGGGTTCCCAACAGTCACTTTTTATATGCGGGTTGTATTGTGGCATGGGCTAGCTGCATTGTCTGTCCGTCTGTTAACTTTTCCTTGTCATCACTCTCCTGCCTTCATTCATGAACATATCTTGATGCAACTTGGTACACATATTGCATACCAATATAGCTCAAACAAGTTCGTATTTCAGAAGTTAACCTGTATTCTGGAGTTATGCCCCTTTTATTGCCAACTAAGGGCATTGTGTAGTAAATGCAAAAACATTTTTATTTTTTTATCAATTCCTTTCAAATTTTATACGGTAATGCTAGAAGCAATAATGTCCAACATATATTATTGGTTTTTCTGTCAAGTTTCAACTCTACGCGTTTTGGTTTATCACACTTGACATAGCAACACTACTTCATTTTTGCTGTTTACTTTTCCTTGTTTCCACAATAACTCGAACAATTGTTCTCTGATTTTCATTAAACTACTTGGTTATTTCATTACCTGAATGCTTTGAATGAGTTCTTAAATCTTGACATTTAAATGCTATTCAGCAGAGTTATGTCCCTTTTCATTGCCAAATAAGGGTATTCCATCGAAAATACAAGAACTTTTTAATTATTTTAGCAACATTGGCCACAAAAGTGTAATTTTGAAACACAAAATAGCTTGCGCCATAAATACAGTAAATAAATGGCAAGGTCACAGTCACCAACACAACGGAAGTAGTAAACACACTTATATCATGTCCTCCCTCCTTACCTCCTTCAAATATATCAATACCCTTCTGTGGGTCGGACAGGCGAGTCATGCTTCTGCTGGTGTTATGCATGTCAAATTTAGGGATTGGACAGAAAACCAAGATGGCCAATAGGCAGCCATTTTGAATTTTGAAAGTTAGTTTGTTAGCACTTTCTCAGAAAGTTGTAGGGGTCTTTCTCAAATTCTACATGAAGGTTCCTTTTTGTCCCTTGTTATGCATATCTAATTTTGGGACTGATGGGGAAAACCAAGATGGCCAATAAGCAGCCATCTTGAAATTTAAGTGTTCAAGTTTACTAGTGCTATTTATCATAAAGTACAGGAGGGATCTTTCTCAGATTTCCAATGAAGGATCCTAATGGTCCCTGAAAATGCATATCAAATTTATGGACTGATCAGAAAACCAAGATGTTTGAAAGGCAGCCAGAGTATAATATTGCTAGCACTATTTCTCAACCATGACAAGAAGTATCTTTCTCAAATTTTACATGAAGTTTACCACTGGTCTCTCGTTATCCATCTTGACATTTGGGAACGACAAAAAAAAGGGATGTCCACAAAACAGCCATCTTGAATTTGACATTTCAGTATTTGTTACTAGGATACTTTGCTAGACCTGGCACGAGACCTTTGGTTACAACTTTCTAGCCCTTAAATAATAGAACAACAACAACAACAACAACAACAACAAAGTTGGAGTGGTATACTGGAATCACTTTGTCCAATCTGTGAACTCCTAAACTCAAACTAAACCCAAGCTCCAACAAAACTATATGCATGAATGGTACGTCACATACCAGTACTTACCTGGTATTTATATTTCAGTTTGACATTATTTTCCAGAGTAATTGTCCTTTTTGTCATTTTAAGCTCTGTGCCGATAAGATTTCAAAACTATATGACCGAATTATATCAAACTTCCCGCCAGCGATACATAGGAGATGTACTTAACATAAAATTGCCAACTTTTCAGTTTTGGTATTCAAGATGACTGCCATGGCCTCTGATTGGCCGAGGCAATAACAGCTATAACTTCAGTTCTACGAAGCTTATTTTGTTGATGCCATGTGCGAGTTATACAAAGGAGATATACTTTATATTTAAAGGCCAACTATCAGATTTCGGGAACTGAGGTGGCATCTTCTTGGCATAGACATAAAAACAATGAAAGTCCAGTGCGAGTTATTATGCATGTGGCTTACAAAAATTCAAATTTTTGCTGTACTCCAGAAATAAGAAATCCCTCTTGTTCTCTCATCTTTATGTTCCCACCATTTTCATCCTCTCCCCCCACCCCTTATCTTTCCCATCCCATCCCAGTGCCCAATTCAGTGTAGTATAAATACAAAATAATGTATATTATATTACCTGCGGGGGGGGTGGGTTGCTGCATTTAGAAAGGCCAGGTTACATACAAGCATATGCTGGTCTTCCTCAATTAACCAGGTGGCGGTTTTGCCCCCCTCCTTTAATAGTCACATAATTGTTTTCATTAGGCATAATGCCTTCAGATCAGTATGATGCGACATGTTTTACATGTTGTGTATACAGGTTTTTATTTTACGTTGTTTTTGGAAGAAACGACGCGACATGTTTTGTATACATGATTTTATGTTACGTCGGTTTTATAATAAACGGCCTATTTCAATTCATGCTGTGGTATTACATACTGGTTTATATTTGACTATTGAACTTTTAATAAAAGCTTGCTTTATGACCGGGTACTGAACCGCACATCATAAATAATGTATATTACCTGGAGGTAATGAATTTTACATTTTGCTCAAAAGAAATGGGTCTAAAGAAGACTTTTATAATTTAAGTCAAATGGATACTTTGTTGCCCCGTAATCAGGCCCTAGGTTTTGGGGGGGGGGGGACCATATGATTTGCAAATTTGATTCGTCTTTAGCCATTTAAGCTTCATGTACAATTTAACTTTTTTGATAAGTCGAGAATGTGGAATGTGAATCATTTTTCGAACCAAAGATGCAAGACGACGGACATTAAAGACAATCATGATGGTCACATTAGACCTTGTCACTGGCAACCTAAGATTTTAATGAAAACAATGACAACTAAAAGGCAGACATGATGATAAACAGTTTTATTGATGAACATTTACATCAAAGTTTGACCTGACCTTTGAACAAGTGATATTAGCACCAGATTACACTGTGGACTGTGGACTAGGACCAGTCAAACTAGTACATAATGGAATAGGGTTTACACAAGGTCAAACAAAAAGTGTTTTACTGAGGGGATGAAGTCATTTGAAAGATATATCTTGCCAGATAATGTTTGTATATATACAGTGAAACCTGTCTCGACAACGTACCACGGGTACCAATATTTCCAAAGTAGGAAGGTATTCACATTACAAAGGTTTGATTTACAAGATGAATGTCTGGTTTATACAGATATCCCGATTACACAGGGTTTGATTAAGACAGGTCACACTGTATATGAACCCTGACTATTCCTGCGATACTATTAGTGACAAGTGTTAAACTGGCCATGGATACTCAATGATAAACAAGTTTTTGTATTCTAATTATTTGTTCATGGATAAATTAAATGTTACATGGTTACAATGAACAGTAGAGACCCTATTTTCTGCCTCAGTTCTCCATAGTCAAAATGGACTTTGATCTTTACAAGACGGTAATTTGGGTCAAGGAAATTAAATACAAGTTCATGAAATAATGGCGACACTATACTCACAAGTTTTACTGTACCTTCTACGTACGGTACAGCGACATTTTACACATCATTTCTTTTCAAACATACAGTTGTCAAATGCTGCCCTACCCCAACAGTACATTAAATATCCAACCTTTCTGAGATATCAGTAACAGCTCTGTGAACACTACACCGATATGACAAGGGAAAAGTGTGGCCGAGTCATTGACTGGTAGTGACTATAGTTTTATATCATTTGTGACTACATGAGACACTTGTACAAGGCATAAATTCTTCATGAAAAATATAGTAACATATATATATTCTTTAACAAAGCAAATGAATAACAACACATCATTTTAACATTACTTCTATATAAATCTTAAACTTTAAAATATGTTAATGATATTTTAAAAATAAGGATTTATGAGATGTATGTAAATTTGTATGAACAACAACACTTAAACTGTTTTGCATAGGAATACAATAATTTCTAAGTGATGGGTCCATTACCGTGGTCACCCGTTTACCTTGGTGTTCAGTGCTAACGGGTATAGTACTGTGTATAGGGGAGGTAAAGGGAATCATCTTTATGTTAATGGACTTATCACTATGGATAGACTAACAACCTCGGTTTTAAAATATATTTACATTATATACAATACATTGGAACCTCGTTAGTACTTCACCTTAACTATAATCCTCATGTAAAATTTACTTTTGTAATGCTTCAGAAAAGATTTTTTTATGGACATCATCAATTACGTAAAATGTCATTTTAATGGCCATAAATACAAGGTATGATGACTCAGTGATGTTGAATTTGTCACAGAAACCAACTGTAAGTGACCCTACTAACGAGGTTCACCATCTCCCTAACTACACTAGATATGTAGGTGTAGGTGATGTCATCTCCCTAACTACACTAGATATGTAGGTGTAGGTGATGTCATCTCACTAACTAACTACACTAGATATGTAGGTGTAGGTGATGAACAGAACACATACATGTTTATCTGTATGTGGAAACATTGTAAAACACAAGTAATTAAAAGACAAATAGATGAGCAATTTTGTTGTTTTGATCATAAATAAGTGTCCTAGGTTTTAACTGATAAACACATACAGCTGGATTAAGTCCTTCGCCCCTAAAATTTCACAATGAACTATTCCAACCTTTGAACTGGAAGAGTTCAAATGTGTCTTTAGGGGTGAATGTGTTAATAAACAGTAGCCACAATAATAAGAAAACAAGATTAAGGATTTCACTAGTGAGTGGGGCAACATTCTATACCTTATACAGGCAACATAAATATCTCTACAGTATAATACACGGACTAAGAAAAAATTAAAATAATTTAAAATAAATATAAAAGTGATGTCACAAACTCCAGCTGTGTTAACAAATCAAGTTCTGTAAGGAGGACGTTCAACCAATACTAACCACGATAGGCATTAACTCATTCACCCCTGAAGACACATTTGAACTCTTCCAATTCAAAGATTGGAATGGTTCATTATGAAATTTTAGGGGTGAATGAGCGAGTTCACTTATGAAATATAATTCCAGTAGAAACTACAATTTCGAAATACTTTTAATACAAGAAATTTATAATTGACTAAATTTTAGCACCAAACTGTAACATAAATGCTCCGAAATTAAAAACTCTCTGCATACATATCATCTTTTAAAGATTTTTTAATTCCTATCTATCAATAGTCAAAGTTATATAAAACACAGTATCTAAAACATTATCTCAAATAATGTAACAATTTGATAACTCACACATCATAAAAATGTTGCAGTAAAATATTTTGTCACTATGTTCATCAAACCATTCAGTAAATTTAGACAGTTAAGTAGACTGTATCATAGCTATAGAAACGTTTATAAAAGAGTATAACCAGATTGTATGACAGTGATCACTAAACAGATCACTGCTTTCTGCTGGCTTGGAAGTAAAGTGCAATGTCAGAGGCTAACTTTGTATGTCATACAGTAATATTACAAACACGCCCTACTTTAGTGATAGTGACAGAATGTGACAGAACAAGACAGGCTCGTCGGAGGTTATAAGAGAACCTGTCACCGTTTCTGAATTTTACAATAAAATGAAATAAAAAATGTTAAAATCACTGTCTGTAGAAAACAAAGTTGTGATCAGACTGGAATTAACACAGGTATTTAACTATAATATGAATATTGTATGTGTTTTATACAGATATGTAGACAGGAAATTCAGAGTAATATTGATTTGTATTACAAAAAGTGATTCTATAGCCATAAATATTATTTATTTATTTTAGAAGTAAATGAAATAGAATGCACTGCATTTTTAAGAACTAACAACATACAAATAACCTCTAAAAGAACATATTTAGAAAATTATTATAAACTACAAAAATTTGACGATTGAAAGTTCAAGAAATTGAAAAATATGTATGACAAAATGGGAAGATTGTGTGAAAAGGGATTATAAAATAACTCGTGTAAAATATTGGGCCCAAATTTCACTCCTAAACAATTCTTGTTCTCAAATATAATAAAATGACGTTTGGAGACATTTTCATGGTATGTTATGCATAATATGTCTATTTACAAAAAATACAACATGTCACAGGAACACAATTTTTAAATGTGTACCACAATAAGTACACTTATTGTGTCTGTAAAATAGCACTTGTCGGCCGGGTAATGTATTGGACACAATCCAAAAACATGTATCTAAATCTACAAGAAAACACTACATCTAAAAAATGTCTTTAAAACTGACAAAGTAACCACAATTCTCAGCAGGAAGAAGCTGGTTCATCTCCACCTCTTATTATTAAGGCAAACGTAAATCTAACATGGATTTCAAATTCTCAAGGATTTTTCATGGATCAGGTAGTTGGTTGGACAAAGTTATTTATGACAGGGAATTTTACAAAAGTCTTTAAGTTTCTGCAATACTACATGTATGGTATTATTTCGAAAGAAAAGTAGGTAATTTTCCTGTTAAACGTTTTTTGTTAATTAGATTGTTTAACCTGGGGATTTTATTACCATTTCCATAAATAAGAATATTTACAAAATCAGCTTACAGTATTTGCCATATTGGTACCCCTCTTCAAAAGAAACTACACCTAACCATAGGTTAACCTATGTATCCCCCCTATCCCTCAAGTCCCAAAATACTAAGTTGAACTTTCCTCTAGATCTCCTGTTAAGTACTCTCAAATCAGGTACAGTACCCATATTTCTAATATTTTTTTATGGAACTTTAAACAGAATTTGGATTTTAGATATTGTTCCCCGTTTTCAGAATAGGGAGGGGGTCTTTATTAACTTAATTAATTCCCATGCCATGTCCAAATTAACCCCTGCCAACTAACCCCGTCTCCTCCAGTCTGCAACTTTTCAATCCTTTGTAGCAGCCAATATGGCAAATACAATAACAGCCTGAAATATAAGTTTATTTACAGATAGTAAGTGTCGGGTTACAGCTAAAATCTACATGGGACTACAAGCCAGTACATTTGTCGATCAAAACATCATCAGGCTTAGCGAGACTCATCTGCCTTGGTTGTAGCCTTGTGTAGCTAACTTGTCCAATATATCTCAATAAATATATTAAACATATTTCTATCGTTTATTTCTTGTTAATATATAATATTTGTGAAGAAACCAATGTGGCAGATGAAGAACTTACTGACCATATTTTGACTATAATGTACTGGGCTAGCGGGAGTTGTTACAGAACCAAACACCAGTAAGCACATGATTACATGACTCATGCAATAATGGAGTGATGGAGACAGAACCAGTGTATGATATCGTTAAACAGGAAATGATTCATGATGACAAAAAAGGGTCAAGGTCATGGACAAGGCAAGGTCATCAACAATATAGGTCATGTATATAGTAAAATATCAAGACATGAGTAAGATGAATGGCAAGAAAGGTGAAATGAAGGTCATTGACAAGATTTTAAATGAGACAGTCACGGGTGTAGCTGGGTTTAATTTAATGTGTAAGCAACATTTCAGGCGAGGGGGTTCAGGGCGGCAAAGCCCCTCGACGGAAAACGATTTTGAACATTTTAAACACTGTCAGAATGACCTAGATGTGTATGGTTTGTGCAAGATTGACAACATTCAAAACTTTGGATATACGGAGTGAACCATTTCTTTCACAAAGAATTGGACAGGTTACCAATAAATGCCATTTCAACAATCTTTTTTATGTTGTGGAATCTAACTTCACTGGGTATCCCGATACAATGAACTCAGAGCTGGCACAAATAATGCAGAGTCAAAATCAAGGTTTTGACAGGTGCATGGAAGTTTCAGGAAAATTAACTTAGACAATGGTCTATATTTTAGATAATTTCAAGACAGCTCACAAGTGTGCATATCTGTTTATACACATACGTTTTGCTCCCACTTTTTCAGTTTTCTGTGCCCAAAGGTGTCAAACCCTATCCTAAAATCACAGCATTTGTACGAACTGTATGAAGAACATTTCATTTGGTATAACTCAGAAATCTTCACTAACTCTCAGAAATCGTTACTAACTACAGAAATCTTCACTAAATGTCACAAAACGTTACTATGTTAAATAGATCAAGAGAGTACATCAAACTTGTAAGTAATACAATGGTAAATCTTACCCAAAAACGTGTAAAAAGCTGAATGACGCATCAAATACCTAAAACAATGTTGTTTCTACTCTGAATTATACACCTACTCCTTTAACGCAGTAGTTAAATGAACTGAAACGTGGACCATTGCCTTATACGTCTTTTTATCTAAACTTCCTCTCACCTTTATCATGCTTGATAAATCTGACTCTGGATTATTTGTCATTGTATCGGGATACCCAGTGTGAACTATGTGTAGAAGTTGATGTGTATGCAGTTGGCAGATAGGCAGCTATGCCACGGACAGTCATTGTGAGGCTGCTATAGCAACCTGTGAGGACACCTGGTGGCTAACACTGTAAGTGAGAGCCTGCTGGGGGCTTGGGTGATGAGGAGGACCGGTGGATCCAGTCAGAGGTCCCATTCCTGGTGAGTAGGTGGTGTACCCGGATGGCATGCCTTGAGGACAGGTCTGGTCGGTGAAATACACAGTGCCCATTTGTGGGGGGAAGCTGGTGTTACTATAACCTGTATAAAATGGAGGTTGAGTACATGAGGTGTTAGTAAAACTGTCACCAGTGCTGCAAGCAGGAGTTTGGACACTTGGGAGGGAGGGCTGCTGTGGGGGGATGTACAAAGCCTGATAGTTAGTCTGGCATGCAGAAAGCTGAGAATCTACTGAGCTAACTATAGTCTGCCCGTTACCCCCTTCACTGGACACAGAGCAATTGTCCATTGACGTTTGATGACCAGAACAATTAACATATTGTGAGTTTTGATTTTCAATAAAATGTTCATTACCAGGTGGTGTTGGAGGCGATGCCAGTATGATGGGTTCTCCCTCACAACGGGCTCGCTCAGCACTTGTGGCCGCCAACATGTTTAAGAAACGTTTTGGGATATCTTTGATTGGCTTAACAAGCTTGAGGTCACCATACATGTAATATTTCCGCCTATGTTTCTGGCGCCCGGCCTGCTGGTCCTGCTCGACGTTGATGATTGACCCTTCATTCGACTCGCTTACAGACATATCGGAGCATGCACTAATTTTCTCTAGATTACTTTCATTTGACACAGATTTAACAGTGGCCACACTTTCTTTCAGAAGTGTCATGGAGCCTTCATTTTTGCTGTTGCTCGGGTGACCAGATACAGTTGCCGAGCTTTCAGACTCGCATCCGCTGTCAGCGGAAGTATTGCTCCTCTTATCGTCGAGCTCAGATGGACTGGCAAGGCATGGGTCGACTCTGGATTTTGTGTTAGGCTGTGTTGGTGGTGGTTTTGTGGTGTGTTTGCTGATGTTGTTGTTTGATGAGGAGGAGGATTTGGACTGACAGTAAACAATACCAGACTGACCCTGTGGTGGACAGCTGTTGACCGACATGGAACAGCTCATCTGGCTTACGGATCGATAGTACTGCAATGTACAAACAACATAATGCTATTACAACGAAGAAATAGAAGTAGTGCATTGAATACATTTACCAAATGCTCAAAAGTTTCATCTATAACTGAAACTAAAACTACTGATAAGATTTACACTTATTTCATTACAGTTTGAATAAATCATAAAATGTAAAATGTTTCAATCTTTTTAGATTTTGCTTCAAGTAGAACATATAATATTGCCTTCTATTATTTTATTTTTTTATAAACGTAAATGTAATTTTTTTCACAACGGCTTGGTATTGTATGCAGGTGCTCTTTTCTAGTCCAGATAGCTTGAATGTAGTTCACGAAATATTTCTATCCAAGGTTTCCAGTAAGCATCCTGGAATTTGTCATACATGCCACAGATACAACTTTAATTAATTTTACTTATATGACCCAGCTAGTATAACATACCTCTACTCCAAGGTTGAAGAAGAATCTCATAGTCTGTGTATCTTTAATATAAAAAGTCAAAAACAACACATAAGATTATTTATATTAAAGAATAACAATTATGTCAGTGGTTAGTAGATTCCATCATAATGTACGTAGCGGGATGGACATTTTATCCGAGGTGAAGAATTTGGGGGTGGGACCGAGGTTTACCAAAGCTACAATTCAAAATTCTACACTAACTAATAGAATTTCCATATAATTCTATATCTGCATACAAACTTACTCTTTTTCTCCCACCTATTACCTGGGATGGTTTTGAAAATGAACACTGACATTGTGAGTACAGATTGTATATCACAAATTACTTGTTTGCAAAGAGCTGAAAAAAATCAGTTTGCAAATGCTTCATAACAAGCTGGTTTCATTATAGCAAACTGTGTTGGTGGTAGGTATTCTTCTACTGATCAAAATAACAAGGTTCTCAATAAATCACCTCAATGCTTTATATTTTTAAAAACATGGGATAGAGTTATCTCCCTTGGGTTCCCACATGGAACAGGAAAATAATGTTGCAAATAATGAAACGAAATCTTAAGGACTAATTGATTTCATGCACAAATCATCTAAAATAGGTATTCATGTTTATTTTGAGATTTTCAGTAAGATGTGTTTATACTGCAGGCTTTTGCTGTTGTCCTAAACTTCTCTAGTAAGTTAATGGCAATCATTCCGAGCTCCTATATGTTCTGTCCATGACAAATCATCCTTTCCCGAAGTAAACCTGCAAACAGTTCCAGGTACTGAGGAAACGCGAGTTATGGTGACTAAAGGTCACAACTTGGTTGACCCTTACAATACTAGGATAGGAAACAGTAGCATTTGTCACTTTGTCGACCAGAGCTTTAAATTAAATCCTCTGTAATGCAGTTATAGCCTGTTTATTATTATAATACGTTAGGGTTTTTTTATAATCTCTCCAGTCATTTCTGAAGATTTCAACTATAGTAAGCTATACTGTAAATATTTATGAAATACGTACCTGTAAAAGGTAGATCTTGCCCCATGGGATCCTGTGACGGAGGCATATTGACATTGACCTGTCGCAGTGACATACTGTCCATGAAGGGAACCCAAATACATGGGTACATCTGATTGCCACCAGGGGACACCACCTGTATCTCTGTTGACGATGGGGGCGGGACTAAGTGCTGTGGGGTTAGTGCCTGTTGAGGAGCTGTGTTGTACACAGGGCCATTGCGATTATGGAAGGGTGCCGGCATTGGGCCGTTGAGGAGGGGGAGGTTACAGTTCCCATTCATAGGTTGGACAGGTGGAGGAGGTCCCTGGGTCATAAGATAGGGGGACTGCAGAGGCTGTGGCAGTTTTAGGGGTGTGGCTTGCGGTCCATTGTGTGGTACTACAGTGTGGACCACTTCTGAAAACAAAACAAAAAGTCAATATTATATGAAACCTCTTTTCTTAAAACATTCAAGAAACACTGTAGAATAATACCACCATGCCAAACTGTTTTATTTAATGCAGCATTTAAATTAAACACATATATTTGTCCTGAAATGTTTCATTCACAGGATAAATGATCACTCTGTAACTAAATCAAAGTGATCGAACTGGCATAATAGTGAAAGAATATGTGCATTCGTATAAACATAAAATTAAGTAATCTGAGCAAATTATTAACAGATGACCATTATCCTGAATAGTTAATGCATTTCCTTATTTCAGAAGTTAAACACCTTTCTGAAGTGACCTCAGCAATGGAGCCAAGGTCACAAACCTTCAGACACTTTTGAGTCAATAACAATAAAATGAAACATTTATGAAGTTTGGCGTGGGTGTGGCTATCACATGATAAACAACTTACCCCTCGTCTGTTGACTGGTGTTCTGAATCTGTTTTAATGGCATCATGTTGTTAGGTCTGTAAAATAATATTTAGAAACATTAACATTACCAAGGACATACCGAGATCAAATTTACACACTTAATACAGTCAACACAGTTTTGTGTTACAGCTTCTCTAATCCCTGCCTACATATACAAATTGAAACAGACACATACATTAAGATTAACAATAATGCACCACAAAATGTACAAATAAATATTATTTCTTTCCTTTTTCATATCCTAAAGATCAATCACATAACTCACAGTTAAAACTATTAGGGTGGATCAGATGTTTAAGTAGCTCATTAAACGCCATGTGACAGACTCTCTATGGAATACATTCAAGACAAAACGCCATGTGACAGACTCTCTATGGAATACATTCAAGGCAAAACGCCATGTGACTGGCGAAGGACAACCTCAATAATACTGTTTAATACTTAATTGTCAAAATTCCTCTTTGGAACAAGTTTTGATACAAGAACAGACAGATAACTGTGTGACCTGTCACACTCAACAGGTAAACTTCCATTGACATTAGTTTGAGCCGTAAGACATACCTGGTGTTTGGGCCGGCCATTTTAGGCACAAGAGGAGGAGGACAGTTTGGAATGTTTGGTCCTAATTGAGCTACCGGCATAATAGGACTCTGTTAGTGAAAGAAAAGAAAACATCTGTGAATTGGACCAACAGGACATTATATAGCAGTGGTGTTTAAATTACTTGATCACACTTATTTTTATACCAGTGAAATGTGAGTTATCAGAATCAAAGTTGATTGAGAGTAAAGTTCAGTATCGTCACTGGTGACTCCTATACAAGGACATCATATATCCTTTTTATAATTATTTTCACACACAAAACAGGTCCATACCTTTCGTCTCCAACTTTTCCACAGCAAATCTGGAATGTAAATGAACATTTGATTAAAACTTTTAACTGGAGTGACAATTCAAATTACTTATTAAACATTGTCTCCCTCTGTTGAGGGTACTAGGATCACACGGTATTGTCGGGGGAAGATTTTAGTTTTAGTTTTATTTTGTTGGACGTCCAGCTAAGGTCATTTAGGGACGGTTGGGGGAAGAGATTCTGCCCCAAGTATAAGTCCAGGGCACTGTATGTGCTATACTGAGTAAACACGGTGACAGAATACTCTCAACGGAAGTAACAAGGCTTTGTAAATGATAGAAATATCCTGGTGATTTTAAGTGATCAGAAATGTTTAGGGTAAAGATACACCAATACAAAAGAGGGGAACAATATATACCAATCATATGGCATGTAGCAATATCTCATAGGTATCTCCTAGGTAAGACATCAATGGAAAGCCTGTGGCTTGTTATGATGTTATTTATCTGCATTTCGTTAATTGATTAAGACTCATTCTATTACAAAGTGACATACAAGATTGCATCAGAAGGATTCTTAGTTACAAAATATATGAAAGTGTTAAAATGTAAAAAGAAAAAAATTCATTTGTACCATATCTAACTCACTAAAGATGACTTCCTTCTTGGATGTGGTGGAACGGAAAAGTATAATTTAGTTCACTTCACTTGTCAGATATTTCAAAAACTAGCGACAATTCTTCTTGCTGTTTAGACATAAATAATACTGCAAATGCCATTTAAATGCTGAAGACAGGTACAGGGCCAAACTGTTGATTAATCCTTTCACCCCTATGTAACTTAAGTAGACTCTACCTTGCATTGATCTGGATGAGTCCATTATGGTCTAAAGTGGTGAAAGGGCTAGACAAACTTCTATACATGTTACCCTGTCTAAAAAATTTTTTTAATTATTTATCATAATTATTTAGCTCAAGAAAAAATACTGAGAATAAAAGAGATTTATGACTCACCAGCACGTAAAGTGGACTTAGTAGGGCGCAGACTGTCTAAGGGTATCTCTCGTCTAAAATACAATCATTTTATCTATTAATAAAGCTCGCAATATAATCCTTCAGAAACATTCTAAAGTGACAAATAAAGACAACAGTTGTACAATTTAGAGCTCTAATTTGCCAATAAGCATAATGCAAATTTTACGATGACCCCATTTGAAATGTCATTTAAAATTTAACCACAACACAAATATCAAGTCGCAAATATTTTATGCAGCATTCTGAATTTATGGCGTGAATTTCAATCCTTAATACAACAGGTCCAATGCCATGCTTATTAACATATTTCTTGCATCGTGATTGTCCAGACGTTGCATAATTTTTAAGTTATATAAAGAGTATTCAAGTGACAGCTGTATCTGCTATAATGTGACAAATTCACAGTAACTTCTGACTGACATTACCAGCTACACTTACTTCCTTCTAGCATATTTCATTCTCATATTTTACTTTATCTCCATAAATTAAAATTCTATACAGATCTGTTGACACTGATGTGCTAGATCAATACCTTCCTGATCTAATACAGGTAAAACGATAACTTCCTAAAGTTACACACATTCTATATATTTTCTACGTTGAATCTTACTCTAGTTTCATGAATATCACTTAATATTTTCCAGGAATCTTCCTAAGTTCTGGAATTTCCTTAAGTTAAGGAATGTAACTAAATTAAGAAATTTCTGTAAGTTTGGAAATATTTCGAAGTTAAAGAATCTCCTTTAGTTGTTTCAAAGTTAAAAGATCTTTGTAGGTTAAGGAACGTTTATAACTTAAAGAATCTCTGCAAGTTAAAGAATGTTTCCATGTTAAGGAATGTCGGTGAGTTAAGAAATGTTTCATAAATTACATTTCCAAAATGTCATCCTGATCAATCCTTTCATCATCAGCCACAAAGAGTGACCTTGAGTCACTAAACTTGAACTCTTATTTGAGGTACAAGCAATGTGGTTCCATTCCACCCTTCTACTATAATTGAAAATACTATGAATGTTCAAAAACACACAGTACAAGTTGCCAGCTATGAAGTAGTATTTCAAAACCCAAAACCCATACTACAGGTTTTACTGCATCCATTATCTTGATTTGCCCAATAAGAACACCAGTCTTTCATGGGTTTACTTCCTAAGATGCTGCTATCCATTTACACAGTTGGGTAGACTAGAGCAGTCAGGGTCATTGTTTTTCTTTTCGTAATAAGGTACAGAGCCATGGTCAATGCAGATTTGGTAAAGATTCACCAACAAGATGGGCCTACAAGGGGTATAAACATGAACTTACTTTTCCCCCAGTTCCTCAATGTACACTACCACTGGGTTCTCTTTGTCACCTATCTCCTGAACATGGCCATGGTAGATAGGACCGCTGTCTAGTATCACCTGGAAAAAAGAGAGAAATGTACGTCAGTCTCAATGCAACAAAATACAAAATAAATGTATTCAAATGTCTACAAGTCAACAGCAATGATCAGGAGACACCAAAACAAATAGCAATACTATATGAATCCCACAAAACCCTGATGAAAACCAGCAAACACTAAAGCATTTTCTGCACTACATTCAACATTATGTCTGCTGTCAAATCCAGGAAATAGCATCTGTTACTCAGACAATCTAAGACAAAACATAGATGTATTTGATCAATGGAGAATCACCACATCACATTATTATTTATGGAATGGCAAATCAATCCCGATATAATGCTACCTTCAGCAATGAACAGAATCAAAAAAAACAAATGGATACGGATATAACCTGTGCATGTCACCTTAATGTACCTTGAAAGTGTATAGTTGTATTTATCTGCATTATATCTGCAGTATTTAAAATAAATTCAAACGTATCTGCTCCGAACTATTATACTGCAAATTATCTAACCAATCAGCCTTACCATCAAACCAAGCTTCCACATGAAGGACCAAATATAATAGTATATGGGCGTGTAACAGATGTGCACTACATTATGTAAATAGTATTTTAACCCTAAGAAATACATGTTTACATGTGAAGAGTAACCAACTGGTAAGTATAATATTTACAGAAAAGAATATTAACATATTAGAATTTTGCCAATGAAAACCAGTTTGTCGCGCTGTATCTTTTTAATTTAATCTTTTAAACACTCTTGTTCCAGTACAGACCTGAATTTAATTTAAGGTAGAAGGGTATCATATGACTGCTCCAGTAATAATGAGAAAGAAGACTTAAAACTCAGCACTGTATATTTAACTAGAAGATTATTCACGATATATATAGAAGAAGTAATTGTTTTCCCTAGCTTATGAATTACTTCCCTTGTCAATATACTCATCTTCCTTTTTGATGCTGTGCATATTCTTTGTAGAAACAATGAAATTTAGGATTCATAATAATAAAAAATCCTGCAAATTTTTGCATTTAAAATTTCTTTATAGAAACAATGATTAAATTCAGGATTCACAATTAATAAAAAAAAATCCCTGCAGTGTTTTGTTTTTCATTTTGTTCATTTTTGTTGGTCAATGTTCTGATGAGAATCCGATTAAGACGGCAGCTAAGATGATAGGAAGGCTTGGGAGATAGTGGTTAGGGCAGTGGTTTGTCACTTTTGCCAGCAAAGACGAAAAATCTGAAGACGAATGTGCATTGATATTCATATGATCATTCTATTAATGTCAATAAACCTGGGATGTATAGGTAGGTGTCGGGTCAGTCTTACATGTATAAGATCTTCATTTCTACAATAATGACATGACCACTGAATACACAAGTTATCATACAACATCTAATATTCACCTGTGACTGGCTAATATCAAACGACCTGTGTGTGGCCACACTTGTAGACTTTTCTGCTCATTGCCTAATATCAATACATACACTAGGACACAACACTTAAGCCTGGAATAATGCTGAAAATCTCCATCAAATAGATTGACTCTTGATAGAAATATTTGCATTACTTAACTCATTCACCCCTGAAATTTCACAATGAACTATTCCAACCTTTGAATTGGAAGAGTTCAAATGTGTCTTCAGGGGTGAATGAGTTAAATGAATTACAAGCATCATGTGACCTATGTCAGACAGTTTTAAAGCAAACACAGTTGAGAATGGACTTTGTGGTATAACAATGCCCAGTCCTCATAAATGCATTCTTAGCTATAAAAGATCACGGATATTTGAGAAAACCTTCCTTGTATCCTGTTGCACCATAGACAGATTTCACAAGATACCACTCCAAAACAAAAAGTTACCTCCCCTGAATTGTTAGGTATGAGAAGACTTGACGTCTTGTTTAAAAATTGTCTAAAATAACTTATTACAGAAGCTAAGACACAAAATATATCAAACAGTTTTGTCCAACAACATTTGAACTTAATGTCTTTTACAAAACTTTACCCTATCTAGCATGTAAGACACAGATGCTGCATGCAAGATTGCACATCTCTGTACACATAAAGATTTAATCCATTATTTTCACATCTGTTACCTACCAACTATTACTAGCTCCTGGTTTTTTTAAAGCATTATGTAAATAAAACATCCCCACCCAACCACCTGTAGTACTTCTAAAGCAAGATCATGTGATATAATATTCATATTGCATTACACCTGTAACATGAAAAAAATACAAAAAAGACGGACCAGCTTCAAACCCGAACCTCTGAAATCTGAACTCTCAACAGATACTTACCAATCATTGTACTAAATTACCTAGAAATGTGTCTACGTGACTACCTAAATTATATATGATATATTACAAGACCTGAGGTGTTGTGGTCATGCAACTAAGTCAGCCATACAGCTACTTGTCATTTAGCATGATTCATCACTTTCAGTTTATGGGGTAAACTTGACTATAAATAAAGTTCTATATTTCAGATTATAGCTGTTACTGCCTACCCTGTTGTAAAATCTGCAGCGAGACCACCATTAACTGGGAGTGTAGGATCCTATGAAAATCACCTCTAACCACTTTAATAAAGTAAATGATTTCTGATTCTACCCTCTGTATGTAAAACAACGACATTGGTCAAACTGGTGGTATCTCAAAGTCAGAAATAAACCCTAGAATCTTCAGAATGAAGACCCTTGTATCACATCATGATCTGTCGACAAATGAACTGTCCTTGTCAAGTATTGTCATCCTATAGAGTGAAACCTGTCAAAGCCCAACATCAACACTCAATAATTCTGTTCTGTTTATACGGCTTTTTACAAAACACAAGATTTACCTACCTAGTAAGGTGCACAGTGGGAATTGACCGAAAGTCTGGTTTATACCGGTGTCTAGATTATACAGAGGTCAGGTTAGACAGGTTGTACTATATATGACATTGTATATTTGGTCATTGTGAAGTTGACCATACTTTGAATTTCAACCAAAACTCTTTGTAACTGCATATAATGATGAACACTGTAAAATTGATTTGATCAAATTCTCAACCATGGACATTACATAAAAAAAAAATCCTCAACCAGACTGAAGAGCAAATCCTGAAAATTTTCTTTAAAAAGTAATTATTTTACAGTATTATATGGTACACTTACCTTTGATTGAATCGAGTATGACACTATAGTTGTGAACAGTTATATTTCACACCGATATAATTCCATCAGTTACCAGATACAGCTACAAGCTGACCAGATATTGATCCTAGATTGATCACAATATCTAACATTAGGAACATCTACCATGACCAGGTGCCTTCGACCCTACTCCCCTGATCCACAATTGACATGACTGGTACAAATTCTCCCAGTATATCGACACTACTTCCCTGATCCACAATTGACATGACTGGTACAAATTCTCCCAGTATATCGTTGCCAACAACCATAACATCATGCATCGCCAAACCCTACATTTTTTTAGTTAATCAAAGTAAGATGTAGGATGGTTTTTATCGTAGGTCTTTCAATCTGGTTATATACCTGTATTATACAGACTTTATTAAGTGTGACGGGTGGAGTCAATAGTTACACTGCATGTAGCTGAATACAAATTCTCAGCGTTCGTCTCGAGACACTTCAGATTGGCGTGGATTCTTTTCAACCATTTCCACATATAATAGAATCCATTTAAATTTCATATCCATTTAAATTAGTATCCTTCTTTTTTTTAAATCTATAAAACTTTAGCTGTTCAAAGTGAAACAACAACATAAACTAGCATAAGAATGTCATGTCTATCGATTAAAATGCTCGCTGAAATATTTCTAAAAGTCTTCATTAAAATAAAAGTAACCAGACTTTCCCCTACACAAACACCCTGTGTGACCTTCTCACGGCTGTGTTAGAACTATTGGAAAACATTTATTAAGTTGGGATCTTACTGAACAGTGCATACTGTGATTGGAACATAGGGATGTTATACTTGTGTAAACATTTCTCGAGTCTCTGTAAAATTGTTGTTCTGGTACAGGTACTTTTGGGTGGGGCAAGATTTTCCAACCTAATAAGCACACTAGAATACAGCGATATGACACATAGATTTATAATTCAAACAAGAGATCCCAGAGGGATCTTGGCGCCCACCCTTGTACCATCTTCATTAGTTCTTTGTCAGTTCAATCT
>JAUMHH010204643.1:0-13141 GCA_032359455.1 Chlamys rubida
AGATTGAACTGACAAAGAACTAATGATGATGGTACAAGGGTGGGCGCCAAGATCCCTCTGGGATCTCTTGTTATGATAATTTGGTAGGTCAGTTTGTTATATATTGAACCCTGATGCTTTTCTCCCCTTACCATACATTATCAGTACATTAACTCATTCACCCCTGAAATTTCATAATGAACTATTCCAACTTTTGAATTGGAAGAGTTCATTATAAAATTTCAAGGGTGAATGAGTTAAACCAAAGTACACTTTTCAATACACTGATCCAACAAAGTTTACTTATTTTAACAAGAAATTTGAAAGGAAAAAATAAATACAATGCAAGTTCAAGTCTTATTGGAATAAAAAAGGAAAGGACAGATTGTGTGCCCTGATTTGTGATTGCTGATACTGTGTCTTGATAGGTTAATGATAATGATGTGTCCTGATTGGTTAATGATAATGCTGTGTCCTGATTGGTCAATGGTAATGGTACTGAGAAGAATAAAATAATGTGCATTTTGATGGTTTATACCAGTAGTTGACATAGATATATGTGAAAAATAGAAGACACTGCCTGAAACCGTCCATCTGATTGGATTGTCATTACACTTGATGCATGTGGTTTGATAATATGTTAGAATATTTAATCTCTTCGAATCTGAAACTCTCGCATAGATTTTAATGTTTTATCTCATGTTAAGGGATATTGATTGTAAATAGAAAATCCAACATTGTTGTTGGAAATGAAATGAGACTTGCACCAAGGCCAGGCTAGGTAGCACAAGTTTATTGCCCAGTCACAAGGGTCACGTGAATTGTAGAATTACCGGTGATTACATACCGAGAGAGAGGAGGCTCCTGGTTTATTCATGAGCGTTGATAACACTTGTGTTGTTGTTGTGTAATGATTTGAAAATGATTAGCTCAGGGCACCTGGTCACTGACTGATGAAACAGCGATCAGATCTACCACTGATTGGGCGGAAACTGTTTCAAATCAAATTAAATATTGTCTAGTTTCTTTCTGTCTTATAATTCCCTCTAATCAACACTTCTGCACATGTAGGCAAACAGGATAAAGTTAACCTTAATGAGGTGCTGTTGTAACTTTCTGCTTTAATGATCAAAAACTGTCTGAGAAGTCTTTGCTAAATTAAACATTAAGGGAGAAAAAATACATGGCCAGACCAGGATTCGAACCTGTGGCCTCAGAATTCCAGACAAACGCTCAAACCAAATAAGTTACTTGGTTGCCGGTGATCGCCCAAGTCTAGTTCCGCTTCATATGTAAAAAATTAAACAAAATTCATTAAAACCACATAAAAAGGAATTTCCAGTAGGATGACACATGTTTTGATTGGCTTAATCCTGAGAAACATGCTACTTGTGTTGGGTTAATCCTGAGGAACATGCTACTTGTGTTGGGTTAATCCTGAGGAACATGCTACTTGTGTTGGGGTATTTGCAGACCACTCTAGATAAAATGGAGAGATGAACAACCCTGACAAACATGTCAACTATTCAAATAGAAGTCCTTATCAGAGTGGAACAGTGTGGAGGTTTTAAAATCAATTCCTATGCTTTAACTGTCCAACATGTCGGCAGCAAAACTTTAGTTTGACAGAACAGAAATGTTCATAACCTTTAATAAATAGTTTCATAAAAAAAAATAAGCTGTTGAAAGTGTACAAGTTATATCCAAGCTTTATACTAAAGATTAAATACAAGATTAAGATAATTATGTATAAACTAAAGATGTAAGTTGTGTGCAATGTTATAAAAAACACTTACTCATTTTGACCTACATAATTTGCATTATAGGTGATTGGTCAAGGTCATATTATGATGGCCTAGTTGTTGACCAACTCTGGTATTTCTGTTTCTGTCTGTGAAATCGAGACCTTGTTTCTTACAGAAAAGAACATAGTTCAGGGTTCATATAGTTCAGGGTTCATAGTACTTCATACAAGTCTTCTAAGGACCCTGAAAACAAGGGTTGGCCTTGAAAAGCCCCAAAACTGATGAAGAAACACTAAAAGCCCCCTAAATTTAACAAATATGTCTAGAAAGTATCAAATTGAGCATTGTATTTCACTAATTGATCATTTATTTATGGCTGTATACATTTGTGTGGTTTGCACTAGTTTTCTTCATAAAAATGCAAGTTCAGATTTTCCAAATACTGACCAGTGTTTGATTTCAGTGTTGTTTAGTGTTTATATCCATTCCCTAAAAAGCCACCGATTACATAGTAAAACTCTTGTTTAAACTCTGTTGTTGGAATTCAAGTATATAAAATATAGATTTATAAACTTTAGAAGGACAAAGTTTGTAGATACATATGTCTGGTATCGTACTGTACCGATAAGTCGACTCTTCAAACAGTAACACACCGAAGTTAACAAGGCCCTCTAATGAAATATATACGTTTAAAACTCTATTTCTTATATTGTATTAGAACTGTTTATACAAGTTCAAAGAACATGGATTACACTTGTCTGCAGAAGTTATAGAAATACAGTAAATATTTATGGGTTGGTGATAATGTTTGGGTTAGTCCTTTGTGCCTGAGTTGGGTTGTTTAACATATTCGAGTTTACTTTAGATCCGACAGTTAGACTACTGGTGTATACTGTGCTACTGAACGCCCATAACATATACATGTAAAACGGAGATACTTTATGGACATAAATAAACCCGTAATTCTAAGTGCTAAAAGTTGTTTTCTATATAAAATGTTTCTGTCTATATCCTGAGGCCCAGATATTTCAAAATTTTATTATTTATTTGAAAAAAAATATAAAAAAATCCTATTTACACAGAACTTTTTACAGTGACATCTAGTAGAATGTCAATGTATACATGTTTCAAGACTATACAGGGGTCAGTTTGGATAGGTTTCAAATGAATATACAGCCTATAGTGACGGACTCAACATGGAAATGTAATGAGATTCATGTACTATTTGCATTAGGTAGAATGGATGATCTTCCCTGCTTATGTAAATATTTTATAGATATTAAAAGCTGTGTTTACATTTGAACATTTTCAGTATTTACTATGAAAATATTAGTTTGGCTAGCATTTTTTGTCAAAATCTGCTTACCAGCTAGCATTGTAAAATGAAATCAGACACCCCAGCATGCATATATAGAAGCATTAATTTGATTCAGATGTTAAGGTTTCATTTAAGGAGGTATGCCACCTTATTCTAAAATGGATTTACTTTTTAAACGAGTTCCACAAAAAAAAAATGTGTCAAATGAATTTATTATTTCTTCATTTTAGATTTGTTTTAAAATACTGAGATTCTAAGAATAAGACGATGATTGTCTTGAATGTGACTGGTTACCTTTTAAGCTTGTAGGAAATGGTTGCTTTACCACTTTGATTTATCGTTTTCGTAAAAGGATATATAAGATGAGGTAATCTTCAGGGAGTGAGATTGTCTCCTTACTCCATCATTTATTGGTTAAACAAGCACTACTGGGTATGGAGACAGAGAACAGCTCTTTTACACGATCATGAATATTTCATTAATACAGCTTTTGACTGATGCGGAAGTGTGTACTGAAGAGGTGTGTCTGGGTGTTTGGGAGTTGACAAACTAAGATTAATGTATTTAGGGTGGCAACATATTTTAAATAGAGCTATAAATAGCTGTAATCCTAAATTTTATGTAAATTGACTTGACTTGATCCTGCTTCATGTTTATTGCTGTGAATACGGATTTTGATATTGATCTAGTTAAAAGTCACCAATAAGTTTACAGCTTAAACTTCTATGGCAGTCAATATTGGTGTTATCTGTGTCAGTCTTGTTAGAAAAATAAGGTTGGTGCCATTATCGGCCTGATACAAGGTGGTTCAGCTGACGAATTCATTACATGAATATTCACAAAAACACAAATGGAGCAGTAAAATAGGAAAATAACTAAGACTTAATAAATTACACAGAAAGTAAATCAGAAAAAATGTGACAGATCGTTGTAATGTAATTTACTGGTACTTCAGATAGTATTACCAGATTCAAATGGGCTTTTCATCAAGGTCAAGGACTTTGTTGTCCCATTGAAAAGTCCTAATTTATCAACTGTCAAATTTTAATGGCAGACGTATTCAGTGTCCACAAAACTCTGATGCTTCCTGTCTGGGGTTTTACGACTTTTGTGTCCATGTTTATAACCAGCTGTATGGTTGGTGGTACTCGCTCCAATAAAAGTTTGTATTTGCGTCACTGATTCCTTAGCTGAAACATTTAACACTAGATTACCTGATTCAGCCGTGTTTGAAAATAGATTACATAATGTAGTCATGTTTACAGCAAATACAAACACTTGCAACAGGATTCTTGAAAGGATTAAATTTCATTTGTCAACAAAAATTTTAAATGGTATTAGAAAAAAATAATTATGATAAACGAGTACCTGTCAGATCTTGTGTACAAATTCAAACTCCTCTAATCCAAAGTCACACCCGGTAGTTATATTGTCCTCAGTGGTATATTTGCAGGTCCCATATACACAGCAAATCCTTGATAAACTGTCACCAGTCGTCAAGAGAGTTCTGGCATTATAAAGGAGTTTGGCAATAACTTGAGGCAAATGTATAAAGGACTTCTTAACAAAAACTGTATCCATGCTTTGGAGATGTTCCTTGCATGACTATAGTTTTGATAAATAATTTCTGAAAAGATACTGAAATCTTGTGGAACTTCAATGAAAAATTAATAAAAATGAAATCAATAAAAAAGAATCTACAGCAGTTTCTGAGTAAAAATCCAATGAGGCCAGATGAAGATTCCAACCCTAATCAACTGAGCTACTTTGTCAACGGTTGTATCCTGGCCCAGTTGCCATAAGTTCCACTATATCCAAAGTGAAATCAAAGGGGGGTAACTATGTACAAAAAACTATTGCAGAATTTTCTAGTGTTTTGCTTGCAGTAGGACAGGGATCCTTGATGGCTAAATCTGACCAGGTGACCATCTTAAATGGACCTACTATTCTCGAGGTAGTATTTAACTCATTTACCCCTCAAGACACATTTGAACTCTTCCAATTCAAAGGTTGGAATAGTTCATTATGAAATTTCAGGGGTGAATGAGTTAGAATAAAAAATAAATGTATACTGTTTAAGAATCACTATGACAAACCACACAAGGAATGACAAATCATGTATGAGGCCCGAGCAACCAATAGCCTCGTTCGTGATTGGGAACCAAACTCAGTATGGCTGATGGCCAATTTTAAAACTGGCACTGCCACTTAGTTGTGTATACAAGTGATGAAAAAAGTGTACATATTGTATTTTCACTTTAGCAATATAAAACACTACAGCTTAGATAGCTGTTTGATAGACGGTAATGAAACAGGAAGTATGAAAATACATGTGACTGGTAATAGGCTACGATTATCCTTGGCAAAATGTCAGAGCTGGTTACTCCTCTTTAGCAAGTAAAAAAATGTTGTGAAGTATCTAAAAACAGTCATGCTGTGATTCTTTGTTTCATAAAACTTTTTTGTTCACACCTAAAGATTTTGTTAATGTCTAAACAAAAAGGGGTTTTCTATTTGAAAAAAAAGCCCGACTTTATCACTGTAAATAATACTGACACATATTATACTTGATTTAAGTTCTAAGGCCATGAAAGTTAAAAAAAATTACATACATTAAAAACACAGGTTGTCAACAAATTATTTGGTTTCAAACAAATACTACATAGAACAATGACATCGGCCAAACAAATATTGTTGTTCTAGTAGCCTTTCATAGAAATAACAAATGAAACTACAAGTCGGCACAAAAATAAGGAGGTTAGAGTCATGGTTAACATATATATATTTTGTTTGGCCTGTGCTGGATGAATTTAGACAGCTGGCAGCCGGAGGTTGACTTGGCATGCCTAAGAGATGTATTCATGTACACCTTAGTAATTTACTTATGTTTACACTAAATGGGCAGTATCTTACAGACATCAACTAAACAAATTGAAATGGCTTAAAAGTTAAAAGGAACCTGCTTTAGGTAACATATGAGGTGTTAGATAGTAGGCCCTCCTCCAGGTGGAGCCTTGTAACAGCACGTAACACCAACAGGTGGGAGGAGGGGCCATTGATCACATTAATTTGGCCTTGTTTCACTGCCGAAGACAGACACCTTCCCTTAGTGAAAGAGTGCCTCATTTAATATTCCAACACGAAGAAAACATCAGGCTCTACAATTAAGGTTGATAATAGGCTATGCAGAGCTTGATTAGTGTGGTAGCTATAGGTATAAGGGTGTTGACATCTTTTCCTGTTGGAAGGACTTTTTCTAGGGCCTTTTTTTGCCGAATTTCAGCCTAATTGGAAATGTTGCTATTACTGTACTCCCAAAACCTCTTCGAAATTTCCCAATAAAAATGTCCTGCATTGAAGCATAACAAATTGCAACATCTGACAGCATTAGTAGGTGGAAAGATCCATATTAATGTGTACCCCTAATTAGAGGGGTGGGTTATAAACAGTGTGATGTGTTTGCGAGGTGTTCGGAGGTTCCAGGTTGGAATCCCACAATGTATTTTTCAATTCTTGTTACTTCTGTATCCACAGTCCTTCAAACTTGTATAAACAACAAAATGTATTGATACAATTTGTTGGTTATAACCTGGTATTAGACAAATTACTGTATTTGCAGTGTCTTAATGAGTGCAGTTTGTCAAAAGTAGCATGCCTAAAACTTCTAAAATAATCTGTCAATGTGTTCAAACTTTTCAGTTTGTAATATAGCAGCTGTTGTATGCAAAACAAAAATTAATTAATGAACAAAATAATAAAAGTTTTCGTTTTTATCTCCACAGGTGCGACTAGTACAGAAAAAAGATACGGGACATGTTTATGCAATGAAAATTCTCCGAAAGCAGGACATGCTGGATAAAGACCAGGTAAAAAACTTATCAATGTTGATAGACTTACGTGATTATGTTTAATGTTTAATATGTTGTTTCCTGGTTCTGGGATAAAATTGTAAGATGCTATTGAGGCATACTTGTCCCTATCTAGTACCTTCTGTTAATTGTGATTGAAATATACGATTTAATCGTGACTTGTAAGCACTGCTATTGTTATTGTTTCTTCACTAGAATTCACCAAATTTTCATTTCGTGGGACAGTTTGAAATTCATGAGAAATATGTCCCACACGGTAGGAATTTTTCTGAAGTACTTTTCATGAGTCTCGCACTCACATGGTAAGATATAGCATGTATGTAAGCAGTGATGATGTGGTGTCTGTGATTTTACAGGTGGCCCACGTACGAGCGGAGAGAGATGTGCTGGTAGAAGCAGATCATCAATGGGTTGTGAAAATGTATTACTCTTTCCAGGACGCACAAAACTTATACCTCATAATGGAGTTTCTGCCTGGAGGTACGTTAGAGCGTAGTAGCATCCTGCGAGTCAGAAGGTCAAATTTATAAAACGTATTATTCTTTCTCCCGCAACGACTTCAAGTCTCCTTACAGCTCATTGAAATTCTCTTGCTAGGAGTTGGTTACCCACTAGCTAGTATAACACCCTTGACGTGATTTCATTGTTCGATCTTTTAACTATGACATCACATGATGCATTGTGACGTCATTATTTATGTCAATTATTTTCCCCAATCAGAAACAGACAATGTGTTTTCCAAAGGAATCATGTGGTTTCCCAGATAAATAGTGAACGATATGGGAGAAAAATGTTCCCAAACTTGTGATAACTGGTTCTTATGTTTTTCAAACTCTCATTAGTTGATTTACAATTGTAAAAGACACTCAGTAAACCTTGTGTCTTTATACAATTTAAAAATGAACTTACTCCAGTTAGATAAACACGATGATCAACCATCACTCGTTGGGAAACCTCAATTCCAAGGACACGCAAAACTAGCACCTCAAACTGGAGTCTATGTCTGGAGGTACTTGGTAGGGTGTAATAGTTTAAAGTCACATGACTGAACTGAAAGGTTAGGAACAGTAAATACTGTATCATGATTGACTTTTGCCTTATTAATGTCTTGCACTTTATCATATTACCATCAATGTTGTGAAAGTGTAAAACCCTCGACAAATGTTAACTCTTACAATACAATAACTGTTGTGAAAGTGTAAAACCCTCGAAAAATGTTAACTCTTAATAACATACCATTGCAGATGGATAATTTTACTGTAGTCCAAACATTTAATATCATACAGATTTCCTGTTTCGATCTTGAAATCTGAATCTTGTTTAAAATAAAAACAAGGATTTAAATATGTTATTGAATAGTGACCTTGACTTTTGCACCAACATGTTGAATAGTGACCTTGACCCTTGAACTTTGTAGGAGACATGATGACACTGCTGATGAAGAAGGACACACTGACGGAGGAACAAACACAGTTCTATGTGTCGGAGACAGTGCTGTCCATCGACTCCATCCACAAGCTGGGCTTCATACACCGGGACATCAAACCAGACAATTTACTATTAGACGCCAAGGTGAGGGCTCAACACAGTGTGTGCAGTCAGGGCTTTTAGTAGACCCATGAGAGTACAAAAATGTATGTTCTTGGCTCCTGGAAATTAGATTTGACTCTTGGGTTTGAAAAAGCCATGTCTATCTATTTACATGCATTTTGACCCTTTTAGTTTTTGGGGGGGGGGGGGGGAATCCTACTTCTAAAACTACTGAATGCCAAGGGACAACTTAATGCATTGATGCTCTTTTGCAAAACTTTCACACATGCTAAAGGTGTTTTAACTCATTCACCCCTTAAATTTCATAATACACTATTCCAACCTTTGAATTGGAAGAGTTCAAATGTATTTTCAGGGATGAATGTGTTAAAGATACAGTCTTAATGTGCTAAAAATAGCTTCATCAAACTGAACATCACTCTATTTTCGCGAGAGATTAACGAGGAGACCCATTCATGAGGTTAAATCTTTCATGAATATTATTTCCAGAAATACGTACTATCAATACTGAAATAGCATCCTCTCAATCTCGAATTTAAGTAGTTACGTAAATAACTTACAGGAATAGCTTGCAAATTAAGTACTTAAAAAATAAATGTGTGCTACATGCCCATTCACCACAATACAATTTACTAAACCTGCTTTCAGCTTCCCCTTGTGTTTCAGATGATAATATATTATGAAATGATGTTTTATTTTAAATTTTCAGGGACATATCAAATTATCAGACTTTGGTCTATGTACGGGCCGTAAAAAGTCCCATAGAACCGACTACTACAAAGACCTGTCCCATGCCAAGGCGGGCGACTTCTGTGATTACAACAAAAGTGAGTGAAGAAATCTAGCGGGCTATCGCCTAGCAGTCTCCGAAAAAAGAATCAGGAAAGATCAGTTGAGATTAAGAAAACAATTAGTGGTGTATTTGTTTTGATAGTGCTGTGAATCTTTGATTAGAGGACTATATAAGTAGTGGCTGGTTTATATAAGTAGGTTTTTGTAGGTGTAATGAAGCGCATATACTCATGTACAGTATATTCACTTCTTGTTTGATGTATATATGTAGCATATACTGTGAAATCACATTTGTTTGGTAGGGTTTTTAATTTCGTTGATGTAGTTGGTAATCTTCATCCACGATTTCATAGGTCCATGAAAAAAACTTCCAAGTTTGATATAAAGCAATTCTCCGTTTGAGTGGGTACACGTAATCCACAAATATATGTACCCATAAACGGTGTTTTGTCAGGAAAACACAAAATTTGGGCCCTACGAAAATGTCTGATTTCTCAGAATGTCATAACTCAGAAGGTTTACGATTGCTTCTTGGATATCTTTAAACTGACCTTAAATTTAATAGCATATAGTGTTACCTGTCTGTCCCATCCTGTTCCCCAATTCCCACTGAACAAATTCTAGTAATGGAGAGGTATCTCTAAAAAATAAGTATCTTTTATTGTACATTTGTAGGTTCCAACCCCATGGATTCCAAGAGGAGGGCAGAGAGTTGGAAAAGGAATCGGAGAGCATTGGTATGCAGAAATCAAATTTCTATTTTACTGAATGTATACAAGGATATTATATAGTGTTACAGTGGTGGAATGTCACACCCTGTGGCCGGCAGTGTTTGCGATTAAGACGTAATTTACATGTACTATACCAGCTGTTACCAGTTGTTTATGGCATGCTAGCCCTAGCTGAATATACCTAGTGTATATAGCTGGACTGATATCTCCTGACCAAATAATGATCTTGTATACGGGATATAAAACGACTCTATACACAGTAGCGATGTGCTGATGATCGATTGTAATCGAAAACCTATAAGTTTTTGCCCATTCTGATTCCAATTATTAATTACAAATTCTATTGTCAATATAATCGGTTCATTACTGAAATCAAATGTTAAATGTATACAACATTCTGTATGCATTGAAAGTTATTTATGTCATTGATGTCAATGGTGGGGAAAAAATCCTTAAAACTGCATAAAACATGGCGGTAAAAGAAGGAAACCTAATGTGTAGTCAAGCAAAACCCGTTCTATTGGTGTAACAATACCCCAGTAGTGTTGTTACCTAATTCAGGTAGTCAGTGCCATAAAATTATAAACCAATGACGCTATCGATCATCGATTGGTTTACTATTTCTGATTACAATCTGATCATAGATTATGCTTTTAAACCCATAGCCCATCACTAATGCACTGACTATATTTGACCTTTGTATGTAGTACAAGGAATAGCCCCGTATACAGTGTACTGTATAGCAGTTATATTTCGCAGGTTTTTTAAATTTCGCTATATTTGCGCTTAGACTAATATCCGCAAATTCTTAACACCAACAAAGTTATCGAAAATATTAACCACTTTTACGGACTTTATCACAACATGTTGAAAACAAATTATAACCCTGTCATGCAAGTTTTAATGAACTCAAATAAGATTATCACCAGAAAACTTAGTAGTCCATGTAAAAACAACACTTACATATAAATGCCCACAACATATTCATGTGTACACAGAAGGTGACCACACATTAGTTTTGGATGCACAGCGAAATTTAACCCCTGCGAATATGTACTGAATAAGAAACTGCGAAATATTGACCCCGCGAATATAAAGCGCTATACAGTATATGATTACATACAGTGGTCTAAATATAGTAACTTAGGATATTTGTAGATTGTGTTTTGTATGGACGTCCATTTTAGAGATAGACATCTGAATAAAATAACCACCTATGCATTTACAGGCATATTCCACGGTTGGCACCCCAGACTATATCGCCCCGGAAGTGTTTCTGCAGACAGGTTATACAAGCAGCTGTGATTGGTGGTCGCTAGGAGTCATTATGTATGAAATGATGATAGGTGAGTATGACCTTTAATCTCTGGCTCTTGACCCTTCTAAACCTGACCTCCAAAACTAAATAATAATAATTATGGTTTATAGATAGATAGTTGAGGTACAACACAATCTTTCTAAACTGAACGCCTCCAAAACTATATCTTACATTACACATGTTACATGGAAATGTAAGAGTGGGGTTTAGCTGCAGGTCTGGTTTCAGCAAATTTCAGATTATACTGGTTCCATGTATATGATGGAGTCTAGCTGAAGACCTGGTTTATTAGGCATATTATACAGATCAGATGTACATAGCAATGTATAGTGACACCAAGTCAAATGCCAAATTTTTACCGGTTTCTAAGTCTTTGAGTTCCGTGTACCAAGGGAGATTATCTCCTGTCCATGAGGGCGGTCTGCCAGAATCGTCGATCTTTTCATGAAAAAAAATTAAAATTGCTTATACCTATGTATTCTGTGCACCCCCCACTTTGGGTATTAAATTTCTGGAAAAAAAGTGCGCACATTACATGGGTTTTTACGGTGTAAAGTTTTTTGATAGACATGTGCTATATTTAAAAAAAAAAGGATGACACATTGTAATTTCAAAATATTTACAAAATCTAAAGTAAATGAATTATCAAATATTTTATATAACAAATTGAGATAATACCTTATTAATTAAGGAAAGCATTTTATTTAATACAAATTATTCTTTGCATTTATGAAAGTGCTAAACAGTTTACTTCATATGTGGCATGGTAGATCATATTATGGGAGTCATCCCCCTTTGTTTACAGCTCGTACCAAGTTTGTTCGTTTTGTTGGGAGACAAAGGTACATTTCAGATACTTGTAGCTAACTCTCTATCTTTCTTGCAGGGTATCCACCATTTTGTTCAGAAAATCCACAAGAGACGTACAAGAAAGTAATGAACTGGCGAGACACTCTCATCTTCCCGCCGGAGATGCCTATATCAAATGAGGCTAGGGATTTAATTAAAAAGTAGGCATATACACTCTATCATATGAAGAGGGAATTTACATTTATCTCCATGGAAAGAATGTTAGGCAGGAGAATACAATTTAAACTATTCTTACCATGTTATATTGACTTTTTCTATTTATTTCTTTTGGGAAATTTATGATAAATATTTAATTCTTTGTATAAAAACAAATGTGAGTTTATCTCTAATGGAATTTTATTTCATTTGCTACTTAAAAATGTAAAAAAGTATTTTTGTTTATGTCCATATTAACACCCCATTTGTACTTCCATCCATACTAACAAGAGAGTTTAGTATATGTTGAAAAAGCTTGTTTTGTATCTAAAAATTGGACTCCTTTCGGAGTGGGACAGAACCAATGTCCTGGTTGCCTATGGTCATAGATTGGTAGTTGTAGGAATCAAAGAAGCTTTGTTTAATAAAACTAAGGAATCCAGATGTTGAAGCATTATCTTATATATCCTTTGTATTGTTCTATAATTGTTGTAAAAATGTTTATATTCATTATAAAAATAAATACCACTATTTGCCAAATTGACTTCCTCATCTCTATACTGTTGTGTGTTGCAGGTTTTGCTGTGATCCAGAACACAGGCTAGGTGCTAACGGTATAGAAGAAATAAAGTCAGATATATTCTTCAAAGGAGTAGACTGGGAACATATCAGGTATATACTTACTGTAGTTATCCCACAATAAGCCCAGGAGTCACACATCATATCACTGATATATAGCACTTGTTGGCATGTCTATTCCGTCTTTGCGTATTGCAGAGTTATCTTCTCTTTTGTGCAGGTATCGATTGTTACGTCATTGATTTGTGTGATAA
>JAUMHH010204654.1:0-13140 GCA_032359455.1 Chlamys rubida
ATAGTATCAGACACACGTCTAAGGTCTTGCCTATATATAGTATCAGACAAGTGGCCTATATATAGTATCAGACACACTTCTAAGATCTTTCAACCATGAACTCCACAACAGCTGTATAAACTAATTATGTTAAACCATTATTGATTAAATAATATGATATTTCTCAATATCAATTTTTCCGATTTTAAACATTATACCTGATGGTGATGTCTATATATCAAAGGTCTGGAATGAATTCAATTTTTCAAATATTTTACCATCAACTTCAAAAAATACCTTTTTTGGTTTATCGCATTTACTTTGAATTTGAACATCCTTCGTCAATCAGCAATTATCTGATTTATATTGAACTTCACGCACACCAATATCTATTCCAGTTTAACTCCTGGCCTTGTTAATTGTATCATGCTGTTAAATAATTTCAAATTTCTGATGATTTGTATTTCCATCAATTATTTAAACCTGAAATTTTCAACACTGAAAAAAAATGTACACATAAACTTAATAGTTAAATGTCATACATTTTTCACTTGAATGTTTTTTGGCCAGTCGATCGAGTCATCTGGTTAACAATCAGAAGTCTCATTCATACAAATGTACATTTATACAACAATTTACTTTGTGATTAGCCACTCAGCTTTGCGATTTGACCATTTTATCAATATACTAATGACAAATTTGACTTACTTGATAGTCTTGCGGGTGACGATGGGCGACTCCACCTTGCCTGGACCATTATGACCTTTGGCCTCCCACGACCTTTTATTGAGCTGTCGGACATCATCATCTTGCCCAGAAACAGGTCGATACTTCTGGGCGACGACATCTACCTTGCTATCGTCATCGTCGTCATCATCGTCCTTTTGCCCGAAGCACCAGCTGCACATCATGGCCGACACCAAAAGGACGACCAGGACGCCCAGCGAGCTCACTATGACGAGCAAGATCTGGCCCATGGTAGCGGACGCCATAGCTACAACACAAAATGAACTACTTATATTCATTGTATCATATTTAAACCAAATTTTCAATATGAATTCTTATATATAGGGCAATAATTGATATTTAAGAATATTCAGACAGTTAAAAACATGTGCGCAGGAAATATACAGTTATTTGCTATAGTGAGGTAGAAACAACTACATATTACCACCATTCTGGCTATACCACTGCAAGTGCGCCAGAAGGGCTTTCAGGGCATTGCATATAGTGTGGCCCAATATCACCACAATGCTGTGGCGATATCACCGCCCATGTGCCAGATCATTCTGGCGGTATTCTGGCGATATCGCCAGAAACCTATTTTGCATACAAAATCTTAACAAGAGGCAATAGTGCGGTGATATCGCAGCAATAGTGTGCCATAGACTCAATAATTTTGTAAGGCCGTATTCAAGGTAACTTATAATTTTGCCTGATCACATCTATAAAGTTAATATACTGAGGATTATCCCAATAAAATGGATATTAGCAGATGTTAAGTATGGTTATAAACACATTTTAAATGACAGACATTTTGTGCCCGACAAACTGTTATAACCATAAAACACAACTCTTTTAACTATTTCTCTAATTCAGCATGATATAATATTCCCTTTTTATTTTATAATCACAAATAAACAACAAATTGCTCCATTTATATCAGGCTGAACCATATCAGGCTTGTTCATCAATGAATCAGATTTTAACGAGGGATTCATGGCACCTAATCATCATCATAAAATGGGAATTACGAGATATCATTGGATAGATAACGAGGGGAATCACCTATATAATTGTCTCGTCTGATATGTCAATTACATCTCTAACAGTTACAGAACAGAGAATTATTGACCAGTAATGAAAGGAGTATGGATTTTATGAAACCAGATTTCTTCCGCAATATTGTCAAATATAACATAATGTATTGGATATAATAAATATGTGATTTGTTGGATGTTTTAGGATAAATATGTGTCAGGAATAAAGCAAGGAATCAAGTGTAAAGGGAGGCAACTCCCACAGAATTTAGGACACAGGTTGGATGAGTCTAGGTTGATGTGTATTACCGTACTATTCTTTCCCTAAGTGTTTCTGTCAATAGTAACACTATCAAATATACTACTGCACCATATCGTCTTTAGCGGAGTTCATATAGCTGGCGTAACATACCACAATTAATGGTCAGGTCAATTGTAATAAATGCCTCATTTTGGTGCACAACAATCGTTTTTCACTATGAAGTTGACAATACAGTGCAAAGATTTCTCATATCTTCAGGTTTTGTTTATTATTACAGTCTATCAACTCCTTATCGGAAATCTGAGTCAGCAACATTTTTACAGTGTCACAGCATATTACCAATTGTTTCAGTATTTCTCTTATTTTGCACATATTTTCATAAAAGACTAATAGAAACTGTATGAAACATCATTTTTAGTTTGAAGAATAGAAAGAAATGATTTAGTGAATAAATGAGTAACTCTTATAATAAATAATTTTTAAAATGTTTTCTCTGCTTTTTTTTACTTTTCCCTTTGTGTGTTGCAATATAATCTTTAATTGACAGTAATTAAAAAATGCTGAACGAACTATTTTTGTAATCTTGAACAAAATATTTTTGAAGTTACATATGTATTCAGCAATCATAAGTGCTGTCGTTTGGTGTTCAGAACATGATTTCTCTCTAAATTTATTGAATGTATTTCAAACAAAATCATAGCATCTGTTATTTGACTGCTCTGTGGTAGTAAATCACTAGTAAATGCATCATTGTATAATAGTAAGCAATGCTTCCATTTAACCTTGTGTATAGTTTACACCGTATTTCAATAGTGTCAATTAAAATGTACGATAAAAAAAGAGATTTCATTCAGATGATTGGGAAACAAGTACTATTGTACTTATAAATAGTCCTTCTCATCGAGTATAACAAGCTTAGCTGATAATACATGTATAACTTTGCAGTGATAGCCTAAATATGTATACATAAGAAACTGCATGTTTAGAAATAAAGATAGATCGTTATAATAGGGATAATTAAGTAACTGATGGAGTTTTACCTAGTTGGACGAGAAGTTAAGTTTACATATCTTCCTGTGTATAGTACCAAATCTCACCTAATCAAGTCAATAATTCAAACAAATCCTACGGGATACTCTCAAACCCCAAATCAGATTAAGAGATGCTCCGTCCTATCTTATCCCCTTGGCCGTTATGCCTCATAAGCTGCCTTAAATGCACCCTCAATGCTAGCAGTAGCAAGGGATAGCAACACAGCCTGATGCAACGGAATCAGCATGTTTTACTTTTCTCAAACTCTTCCATGTTTATTTTGTAAATATAACTGCTTAACTCATTCACCCCTGAAAATTCATGATGAACTAGTCCAACCTTTGAATTGGAAGAGTTCAAATGTGTCTTCATTGGTGAATGATTCAAAATCAACATTGTGATGAATATTAATTAACATTTTTTGCTGCGCTTTAAAAATCCTCTCTTGTAACTTTAGAGAGATTGGCAATGATGGCATTTGTTTTTTTTTATTTTTTCCCCCCAATTAAAAGCCAGCCAATATGATCAATTTGACTTAGTTCCCACCTAGGTACTTCACTAACAGCATTGTCCACTACAAAAAATGTATGTATGCTACATTATTTGCCAAATCCAAAGGTCACTCTTCAAGCTTTGGAGTCATAAAAGTCCTACACTAAAAGAGAATGACATTTCCAGGATTACGTGTGGGACTTCACAACATTAATTGGTATTAGACAAGTCTGTTTCGCTGTCACTCCGTACACATTATACTATAGGCCATTCCCCTATCAGGATTCACATCCAGGAACCTTAAAAGCTTAACAGAATCTGTAAGCATCGTTAAATGATAAATGAATTTGGACAATTCCATCAAAGGTGTTGCATGTTATATAATATTGAAAATAAGAAAACAGCTCAGGATTGATCTTGTCAAAGTCTCATTTCTCACAATTCAGTTCTTCAGAAATTGTTCTGAATTAAAATAAAAGACAGCCATCCGCCAGCATATAGTGCCACCATTTTACTACAATTCTATTTTAATGTTCTATAACACCAACGGTGACAAAGCTGCTGCCACATTTCTGACAACAAACAGATGAAATTGAAATAAATTAACCCCAAAATTCACTGTAATATGCAAAATAAATTAGTTTTCTTTCAATTCATTAACTTTAACCAATTCTTAACGCCCAACTAAAACACTGTTTTGCCTGTATAGTCGTCATGGGGGTCAGTTAATAGAACTAATACAGTTAGCAGCCTTCGAAAAAATTATCATAAAGTACAAAAAAAGTCTTTGGGGATGGGAGGGGCTGTGTACTCTACTTCACAAGTACAATATATTATTCACTAATGATAACTCTATTAGCAAGGTAACATTTACTCATCCAGCTTGTAATTAACTCACTAAGGCTAAAACACCATCATATCTTACTATAGCTAATCAATTTACAGTTAGCTGATAATTGTGGAACTCCAGACCGCTACTTGGCATCTGAAATTTTAACTGTAAACTTTTAAAAGCTGGTTTTGTGTAGTAAAGAAGTTTTGGAATTAGCACTGTAGTCTGTTAATTAGGAAAGAACAATTAGGATCCTACCAAATCTGGAGAAGAAAACATTCTATTTTAATTAGTGGAATTTTTGTTCCCTTCTTCCTGTCTTAGGAAATAATAATTAAAGTCTCACACTGGGATTTGCCAAGATTGTCCAATTTCTTTAACAAATGCTGGCACTTGTAAACAGAACAGTTATTCCCCAGCTTGTAAACACATATTCATCACACAATCTCACCACGAACAATACACAATGACATTTTTTCATTTGCTTTTCAAAAATCTCATTTTCCAGTGAGTGCTCACAGCTAAACAATGTGAAACCAGTGCAATGCTCTGTAGAGTCAATTTTACCAATGTGTTTCTGCTTCGACAGATTCTTCCCACATTAAGACCCCATGCATACTTTTATCCAGGCTTACAAGAGTAACTACGGTAATTTATGTTGATAAAACTTGTTACATTTTTGTTTCAAAATCGGTTTTTTTTCGTTTTAAAAAATAAAACTTATTGCAGCATTTAGACCTATTCTATATGGCAGTATTTTCATTATTTCACTATATTTCTTTCAACCTCTCCTGTATTTCTTTAACTCCCAACCTGCCATCAACTATAGCCGTGTCAGGACAGCTTAAAAACTCCTTAGACTCTATCATTTCAACCACTGGTGGCATTAGTCCGACCAATTTGTATGATCTTCAATAACTCCAATACAAGGTCAACAACCATCTCTACGCCAGCTTCTAATCTACAGCACACAAACTGTCAAAGATGCAGTTGACTTCTCTTAAATACAGAGTCTGTTATTCTTGAAAACTCTGAATAGATCAATAAGCCAAAACAAACTTAGTATGTGTTAAAACAAAGAGCTCTCAAAACACTGTAGGTGTGCAAGAGCTCTCAAAACACTGTAGGTATGTAAGAGCTCTCAAAACACTGTAGGTATGCAAGAGCTCTCAAAACACTGTAGGTATGTAAGAGCTCTCAAAACACTGTAGGTGTGCAAGAGCTCTCAAAACACTGTAGGTATGCAAGAGCTCTCAAAACACTGTAGGTATGCAAGAGAGTTAAGGGTAAATTATATATTAATTGGTTTCAACAGAGAACAGTTGTAACAATATTTTTCATCATGAAATATCGTCCTAGATTTAAACAATAGTCTCCCCCAACGTGATGTTGTCAGTTAAGAAAGGGTCGCCTTGAGGGTTTTCCAGTGAGAAACAGTGAAATGATCTTCCAAAGGAAGATAATCTTCAAAGACAAGGCTTGAAGGGTCCATTTTTATAAACTATTTCAAGCTCAAATTACACACTCAGGCCTTCTTCAATCTGATTCTGTGTGATTCCATGTTTCTTTAGTGACCTTACAATATAACAGATCTAGTACGGCTCAGAAGTCCTTATCTTGCAGGATAGGTCTATTTACATGGGAAGAGGATTGATCACGGTTTGGACAACTTTCTTAGAATGATATCTCAAGCTTTTAATTTCCCTGCATTCTAGTCCTTAACCATAACGTGTTTTCATATTATGACATTACGATCGGCCTTCAACCTTTAACCAAATATAACATAGAAACATGTTGTATATCATATTTATTTGAACCAAGGCTACTTTTCTTGAAAGGTAGCTTGTGCTCTACTACAGAGCACTCACTATTTTAACTCATTCACCCCTTCATTTAAACTGGACTTGCCCAGTGTTTGGCAAGGTTCAATTATGACTTTAGGGGTGGATTGGATAAGATAGTAAAGTTAAGGGCAGCTGATCATTTTTCGTTTTTCCCAATGTTACAAAAGCACATGACATAAGAGAAATCCCCTTATTCAGGGGCCCCACATAAGTCACTTCATACAATCATGCAGTGGGATAAAGCAGACCCATTCATTCACGAACCTGCACAATTTGACAAGTTTTAATTTTCAAAATTTTTACAGTTTATACTTAATAATGAATGTATATTTTATAACATTATCCAAAAGTAGGAATCACTCAATATCATCAGTATTTATGTAGTGGAACCAGACTTGGTGGTTCGTCTGCGACCAAGATGCTCAATAGGTAGAGCATCCGTCTAGAGTTCGTAGGATCCACCGGGTTCGAACCCGTGTCTGGCAGTGCATTTTCCGCTCCTGTGACATTTTCACCTGTTGTTTCCGTAGTCTGTTGATAACAAGTCAGTTTATATTCTGATCCATGATGGGAAAATGTCCCCACAATACACAGAAGGACGTATAACAGCTCATGATCAAGCCTTCCTCGTCTGTAATCAGCATTCTACACATCACTCTCCATTGATTGTGTCCATCATAGTTGACAGTTGAATCCAATCTATATTCATAAGCAATAAAACATGTATCACATCTCCTTCAATCTGTCCTGACAGGTGACATGGCTATCATAGCAACGTGTTCTGACCGCTGTGGTCAATAATGGTCAGTAATAATGACCAGCTGTCCACCCACACCACAAGGGTGACAAACCATCACAATGAGGCATTGGTCAGTAAAAATGACCAACAGTCACCAACATCAGAAGGTTGCCAAAACACGAAAAATGGATGCATCCCTTTCAGATAAATTTGCAGTCTTTGAAAGAGTCTCTTATCACTATCATCTCCAAAATCCCAAACTATGAAGAACCTACAATCAAAGTTCCTAAATTTGAAAGCCTCAAATCAAACACATATGTCCAGTCCGCAATCCTTAGCCTCGTTAAAAGCCATTATCCCTGCCTCCAAATCACTAGTATCAATTTGAAGCCTCCCAGCTTTCAAACCTTTAGTCTAGATTCAAAGCCACAATCTTCCCAGACTCCAAACCTTCTGGATTCAAAGCCACAATCCTCCCAGACTCCAAACCTTTTAAAACCTTTAGTCTAGATTCAAAGCCACAATCTTCCCAGACTCCAAACCTTTAGTCTAGATTCAAAGCCACAATCTTCCCAGACTCCAAACCTTTAGTCTAGATTCAAAGCCACAACCTCCACAACTTCTCAACCTTTAGTCTAGATTCAAATCCACAATTCCAGTCCATATAGTCCCTTGTCACTGGTCAAAGCCCCACTTCTAGACCATAACCTGCAGTCTCAATTTGAAGCCACCTTCACACTCCCCACTTCCCCTGGTAATCAGACCTCCTTTCCAGGACAGAATTAATCTGCTCTGTCTTTGTATTTCTTTGTTAAATGGTAAACAGCTGGTAACTGTCTCAGTGACTGACTTCAAACAGTCTTTCAGTTCCTTAATGAGTTGTTATAGAAGAGATGAATGCTTTTAAAACTAAAACTAGAAAGTACGAGTTGATAAATATTTAACAACAGGTACTAAAATGCTGATTTTCAGTCCAATCTGCAAAAACAATCTCATCATCCTCAGGAAATTTTCACAATGTTAACATGTAAAATCCCATATACATTTCTCCTGGTGTATACAAGACACTGTACATGTGAAGCTGAATATATCAAAGCTTTCCCTTTTCAAACAAGATCATAAAGAAGTGACAATTAGAAATCATACAAGGTTCATTCAAAATTAAAATGAATCAATACAAAATTATTAATATCTATTTGCATATTTTTATATGTTTATTGAAGTTTCCAGGATCTGACAACCTCCCCGAAGGGTTTCTTTACAATATCGCCGTTCTCAAACAAACATGGGGCATTTCAAAGTGGTTACCCGTTCAAATGCTCATGAATTTTATGTGATGTTTGTCATCTTCCAGCGAATTTCTGTCAGCATACTGACAACGTGTAAACAGACACTTTCAATTAATCAAACATTCACATGTTTTCCTTTGTGTGTGTGTGAAATTGAAAATCCACTTTTCGTTACATAAACCCACTAAACCTTGACACGCCAGGAGCACTTTTCTCCTTACTATTGACATTGATCATACATGTTACATAATACGTCGTCAGTGTCAGCATCACTTTTGCAGTTTCAACGTAACATTGAGATTTTTTCAAACTTCGTAACAATACATACCTAACAAACTCCAAACGACAAATGCATATTTCCATGTACCGTAATTGTGAAAATAAAACTTGGCAAAATAAGAATTCCATATGGTTATAAGAACACATACTTAACATACTTGCCAACTCTCCCTATTTAAGAGGGAGACTCCCAATATTTACCCTTAAATTAGTATTTGCTAAACTTTTCCCATTTTCTAAGATCTAATGATTTCATCTGAAAGAACAACTCAAAATATGTCATTGTAAAGGGTTGTTTTGTCTCTATGGGGTATATACACACATTTCATATATGTTTTAATTTGAACATGCAGAATCTGCTCCGTGGACATTTTTAAGAGTCAATGGTCGTTCTGAATGAATATCTTTTCCAAACTACCATTAGTTGTGAAATAGTAGGATTGTGAAAAATCACATACAAAAATTGAAAATCAATAATGCATGGCGCATCGATTTAGAACATTACATTTTCGTCATTATTTACAAACTAAAACTGTGATTGAAACCATAAGTGGCAGTAAATAAAGTTCATATAATGCTTTATTGGTATATTAGCATCTTTAAATCAATATTTTCAATTTGAAAATACTTCTTTGCACAGCATGCAAATTTCGAGTGTCCCGATTTGGGCACTGTGACGGACGATTTGGGCACTGTGACGGACGATTTGGGCACTGTGACGGTCATTTTCTTTTCAAAAAGGATTTATCAAAGCTATAGTCAAGCTGGAAAAATAAGTTTTGAATGCATAATTTCATGTTTTGACAGTGGTACGAGGATCCTTAAATAAAATGCTGTGTTCATCTGTGAAGCAAACCCATTATTTGGTAAAAGTCTATTACACCAAACCCAGTCTTTCCTTACATCGGTCTGATACGCCAATCTCTTTATTCCTCAATACATCAATCACATGACAATAACAGCTTCATCAGAACCTGTCATTGGAAATTGACAAGACAGGATCAGTGTGTAACAAACACTGGGACCAAAGTGACAAAACAGCGAGTTCTGTGATCAGATTTAGGGGCCCTCTAAATCAGGTTCTGGCCTAGAACATCCTTCCTACATCGCTTCACATTCCTCCGATATCCTTTCCCCCGCCCCCATTTTTTACCCCAAGGTCTTATCTATAGTTTGTTTTGTCCTCATCAACTGTCCGAGTTTGTACATGATACAGTAATTAATCATTGACCGACACCCAATCAACAAGACAATATGACAAACCAACACTGATCCAAATGTATCAGCATGCATATGATATAGGGATCATCTCATTACTATCCCCAGTGGTGGTAGAGTATGGAACATGACCTCCGCCGAGGAGGGAGGGAGAAAATACAGCTATATATTCACCACTCTCAATTAACAATTTGTCTTACTTTATACGGAATAGAAATGTAGCGGAACTGAACTGGGTCGATCGTTGGCCACTAGGTAGTTCATTTGGTGGAATTTCTGTCTAGAGTTTGGAGGGTCTCTGGTTCGAATCTCGTTCTAGCAGAGCATTTTTCTGCTCCTATTTTTTCTATAAATATATATCACAAAATGAACAATTTCCAATGTTTGTAGTAAAAAAAATCCTGAGTAAAATTAATGGAGCTGTATCACGGGTGTTTGTTGAGTTGTATTGAGTGTGTTCTTTGAGCTGTATCATTTAATTTCCTGGTCAGCTCTTTTGTGTTAACTTCAGCTGTACTCATCTAGTTCCTTCAACTTAATTCAACTTGTTAAATATGCATTCAATAATGCCTTTATTAACTCATTCACCCCTGAAGACACATTTGAACTCTTCCAATTCAAAGGTTGGAATAGTTCATTATGAAATTTCAGGGGTGAATGAGTTAGCACCCATATCTAAGGTGCAAAGGTAACTTAGCAATAGCTGGTTGATATGCTGTTGTTATCTATGAGATTATAAGATCAACTGACTTCCAATAGTCCTGAACGATTATAAAAACAATTTCAATGAAGTGACATTTATTTGCATAATTTGGGACAGTAATATAGATTGTGTTGTATGTATGGACACTAACTAATTATAAATTGTACACTTATTCCTAATAATATATATAAAATGTTTAAATATAAGTATAATCTTTTGCATCTAATTAAATATTTTCTGTAAAATTAATATTAAGTATAAAATGAATTCTGTTTAATATAATGATACAATATTTTTCTGTTTAAATAGAAATAAAGATTTTCTGTTTAAAATAATAATAAAACATATTTCAATATATCGTATTTCAATAAAATTGTATACATTATTATAGAATTATGTTCTTTTACATATTGTCATATATTTTCTGTTTTAATAGCATTATTATACGCCCGTCGTTTGACGGGGGTATTATGGTATAGCGTCTACGTCCGTCTGTCCGGTTAAACTTTGGGTGCAAGTTTCTTCAGTGGTCTACAGTTCAGTCAGATCATGTGCTATTGTCCTACTTTTTGGCATGGATGTTCATGTTGGGTCTAAGAAGGACAATATGGATTTAATTTGGGAAAATAATTCCTATTCTTGGAAATTTTGGACGTGTTTGGGACTAAAGTTTTCTCGCGCAATTTCTCGGTTAAAGTTTTGGTGTAAGTTTCTTCAGTGGTCTACAGTTCAGTCAGATCATGTGCTATTGTCCTAATTTTTGGCATGGATGTTCATGTTGGGTCTAACAAGGACAATATGGATTTAATTTGGGAAAACAATTCCTATTTTTGTAAATTGTATATTCGTAGCCAATTATGGTAGACATGTCCCTATAAACCCACAAGTCAAATCAAATTAAGGGGAGTCAAAAACTACTCTCAAGGGTCTACTGCATGCCCTGATGAAGAGGCATTAGGCATTACATTAGCAAAGAACCAATTACACAAATGTGAACATCACAGTGATGACAATCACTCTTGGTAACAAAAGCATCAGTGCAAGCATTTTTATCACACAGACATAACACTGGCTACCAGGTACTTTACATATCAAACAAACAAAAAATCATTGGATAGGGTCAGACGGGCGTATTATGCATCCGTTTGCGGTGCTCTTGTAGTTATTCTGTTTAATATAAATATATACATTCTGTTAAAATGTATTTCTATATATTCTACTTAAATATATTTATATACTGTGAACATATATTTATTGTATTATTATAGATATAATATTTATCAGTTGACAGGTAAATGAAAAATTGTAAGTTGATGTAACTGTTTACAGTTCATAAGCAGATAAAACACTAATTAATGTTTACCTGTTAACTGGTAGATGATAAAACACTAATTAATGTTTACCTGTTAGCAGGTAGAAGATAAAACACTAATTAATGTTTACCTGTTAACAGGTAGATGATAAAACACTAATTAATGTTTCCCTGTTAACAGGTAGAAGATAAAACACTAATTAATGTTTACCTGTTAACAGGTAGATGATAAAACACTAATCAATGTTTACCTGTTAACAGGTAGATGATAAAACACGAATTAATGTTTCGCTGTTAAACAGGTAGATGATAAAACACTAATTAATGTTTACCTGTTAACAAGGTAGATGATAAAACACTAATTAATGTTTACCTGTTAACAGGTAGATGATAAAACACTAATTAATGTTTACCTGTCAACAGGTAGATGATAAAACACTAATTAATGTTTACCTGTTAACAGGTAGATGATTAAACACTAATTAATGTTTACCTAACAACAGGTAGATGATAAAACACTAATTAATGTTTACTTGTCAACAGGTAGATAATAAAACACTAATTAATGTTTCCCTGTTAACAGGTAGATGATAAAACACTAATTAATGTTTACTTGTCAACAGGTAGATGAAAACATGAAGACAGCGCACCAGAGAGATGCAGTGTTGGACGGCAAGTTCAATTTTAGAAAAGAACTTTTCACACGTGAGTATGGCTAGCAACCACAATAGATTGAACTCGGAACTCATTCTGATAAAACTGACAGACTGGTCAAATTTCGGACAATTTTTCACTAAGATCGTTTCTTTACTGTGATCTATCCTGTTGCATATAATGTTGTTACCTATATTCACATACATTTCACTTAATATCACGTCGCTTAATGTCACTTTACGTTTATTATCATGTTTACTTGATGCACCGTTTTTCCTGCTATAAAATCTATGTAATGCAATCCTTTTATTATCACTTGTTTTGGTGTCGATTTCACTCAATATCACTTTATTTTGGCCACTGTAATACAATAATCAGTGGTAAATGAAGGCTAGAAGTATCATATTTCAATGAAATAAACAAATAAAAGACGATTATTTTACTGTTAATAAAGAAAAAGCTGTGTCAGTTACAAATATTTTTACTAAACGATCTTCTTTGTAAAACCATGTCACTTCGTCATTTAATTATTGTCACTTCTGGGTTTTGACATCTGAAATGGTCAGAAAAACATGTTTTCTTTTTATGTCATGCTCTGGTTAATGAAGGCTCGCAAAAATTAAAATTTAAAGATGAGTTTCATAATATCTCATATGAAATGAAAACATATTTAAGATACTTTTTATCACATAACTCAGAAAACTTACATTTTGACAGGTTTTAAAGCCAAAATGTAGAGGGCTTA
>JAUMHH010204665.1:0-13140 GCA_032359455.1 Chlamys rubida
AGGATTTTGGCCACGATTTTTCATAATTTCATATTTTACGGTCATTTGATGCAATAATACGTGTAGTGACCGATACCACGTCTCTCTCGGTACTCGGATGATAGACAGGCTAGGGAACGCCCCATCTATATCTGCATATGTGTTATTACGTCTACCCATTCTGACACGCCCCCTTTTTCATATTTACATATTATCTGCAAAACAGTATAAGTAATGACAGCAACCAATATACATTGTATGGGTAAAATCATCAATTGACAAATAAAGAAATCAATTTTCCGAAAGAGAAGTTTTACATTCAAGTCGAATCACGGAAATCTAATTCCGTGCCTGCAACAACTACAGTCAATGTAACTGCAAGCTGAGAGATAGTAATACACAGTTTACACACCTAAATATCTTACCTGTTAATTACCTGTAGTTCTTTCAAATTAATATTACAGCCACAGAACATTTACGATACCTACCTGTGAATTAACAGGTGAATTAATAACCTCAGAGGTGTTACCTGTGAATGTCAAATAAATAACCGATCCTCCAACTAATACAGGTAGTATGGTGTACTGACGCTTTTGTTTTTGTCCCCAGTGTTGGAAGATTTTTATTTTGAAAGATTAAAGTAAATTTCAACAGCGTTTAACTGTATTTTACATGCGTTTTTACCTTAGGCTAGTAGCCTGGACCGAAAACTGACGGTGTTAATTAGGTAAAAACGTATGTGTATCATCTACGCTATTAGTTTTTGGTGACATTTCTGAATACTAAAGTTTTCTAATTTTTGTAGTGATGGTGGTGTTGATATGACATTTTGTGAATAGTTTAAAAATGTGTTCGGCATCTTTTAAACAAAAAATGTATCTTCAGGGACGGATCATAGAACTCGTGATGAGTTTACTTGTGGCTCACTATTTTCAGAATAAACCTTCCAATTGTAGCATAAAAAACTTGTCAGCTGAGACCGCCAATAAATCCAAACTAATCCAGTTCCTGTCTCTGAAAATTGTCTTTTAAAACAAACGCAATAAATGCTGTGAAGCCTAGTTGAATTTAATATCACCTACTCGAGCGAGCCCGGCAGAATTCTTTTCTATTTCGAGTTTGAACTTTCACGTATAATTTGAAGCTAGCGATGAGATTTGGGAACCTGTTTCTTTTCTTAAAAGTATGCATAGAATATCAAGCAATATTTGTTTGTCCTTCGGTTTTGAGTAATTACTTCACACACCTAAGTGCCGAAGCTGTTTAATTATTTTTAAAGATGTTTTAAACAAATATTTCAATTGTTGTTGAACGGAGTAGGCAAATAGTGCCTCGGAACGGTACACTTTTCCATATATTTCAATGCACATCAGAGAGAGAAATATTTGCTAATTCCACACAAATAGACTTGCATGTTACTGATTTAAAGTGGAATGAAAATAAATCATAAAGTGTTTTTACTTTTCAAGTGATCTACGTTGGCGATTATGACAAAACCAAATTGAAAGAAAGTATATGCGTTCCAGTTCCAAGTCTACGTGCTCTAATACTACATTAAACTCAGATGCAAAAGCTGTTTGGTAAAACTTTCATTTTTAGACGCTGAAATGTTGATATGTAACGTTACATGGTGTATTAAGTATACATGTATACATATAGGAGAAATACATGCGATTTATAAGCAGATTTCAGAACATTACGGTGTATTACATTGCAAATATATGACTCTTAAAAAGTCACATTTTTTTTTAATTAAATCAAGTAATACATGGAGTTTTAATTCTGCGTAGCCGCTGTGCTATATGCGTGTCTTATATACGTCTTACGTCCTTGCCATATCAGAATCGTCTTCCAATGTAAATTTTTACGTAAATAGTGATTTGTCTTCGTCCTGTCTTCAACCTAAATTGGTGGAGAATTATATTTAGTATGTAGTTCATGCCAATAATGACACTGTCAGACGTGTCCATTGAAACAAATCAAGAACACATAGGAGGGGTGTAGCTCCTAAACCCTACCTACCTGTTATATTGGCCAGAGGGGTGTAGCTCCTAAACCCTATAGCTACCTGTTATATGGACCAGTGACCCAAACCTGCCACTCTGACGTCACAAGTACCACGTGACCTATTAGCTCATTAAATTTATCACCAGTAAGGAGCGGTCACCTTTGCCTATTTATAGATAACGTGACACTTCTGAACGCGCGTTGATGGATGATTCGGTGTTTTTATGTATGATACAGGTTTCGCTTATTTTTACAAAATGTAAAAATTGTGGCAAAAATCCTTTAAGGATATATGAAATATCTATATTCCTTCAACTTAATTTGGTCAAGTACAGTATGTTTTCTCCTTTCATCACATTTCAGAAATACTTCTCAACTTTAACAAGTTATACAATACAAATGTTGTTTCATCTAACAGTTCGATATTTACATACGTAAAGATACAATAATGCATCAGACGGATTTTAAGTACATATGTATGCCAGACTAGCGTGAGAGGGGATCATTTTGTTACCAATCCTTCCTGTCTTTTTTATTGTTTTATATTCTTTCTCTTTTAGGTGGTGTCTCCCTAGGCATCCGTCCTGATATGACCTGGCTGTTGCGCGCTGAACCACAAACAAACAAAACAAACCCAATGCCACGAAGAAAACCGTTACGATAATATAAGCTTTCCTGTGGCACTCTTGTTATCATTGGTCTTTAGTAGTTGAGGGAATCAGATTTCGGTGATATATACATCAGTCTTTAGGCACGTGCGTGCGATCAAGAGGCACTTTATTGGATGCAAACCCATAAACAAAAACAACGCTATATTTTGGGTATTGTTTCAATTTCCATGTACATGTTATGTCCACTGTAGCCGATATTCATGTTTATAAATATATAATAATTAATGTCTGGATTGGACTTAGTTTTAAACACAGATATGATTTATTTTATAATATAAAAGTTCCCTTTTCGTACGATGGAATGAGAACAAGCTTAAAAATTAAAACTTATGATTTTGTCAATGCCGAATTGAAACATTGATAAAAAAAAAAAAACGATTCATTCCTTTCGCTCATTATAAATCCATAAAGTTATTTTGCTGTTACAGTATAGAGACGTAAAATTTATAGTTTAACGAAATTTGCGTGGCTATGATAGTGTTGGGAAAATCATGACCTTGTTTCGAGGGGTTTGGTTAGGTTTGCTTTTATTTTGAATAACGTCCTATTAACAGCTATGGTTGTTTAAGGAGGTGTTTGTGTGACATGAGACAGCGTATGTTGGTGAATTTGCTTCCTCGTGCTAGTCCTGATCTGATACCGACGTCGGAGGACCGCTACGCATGAACACACAGTCAGTGGGACACTGATGTATAATCAGACAACATGGCAATCCTGTACAAAGGATGTTCACTGGTCAACTTGCCAATATTTCTATATTTTATTCACCTCTGAAGGTCGGGGATCGCAACATAATACACCTATTATTACCCACTGCTTAATCATTAGTGGCGATTAATTTAGGAACCCCCTCCAGAATTGTAGATTTACTTTTGTGCCCTTTACTTGGAAACACAAAAGCGACCAAAGTAAATCTGCTGCACCCATTGCAATATTTGGAATCTTTATATTTCTCCCTACTTCCAACTACCTTTTTTTCCTCACACCTTGCTTAGCAACACCTCACTTTTTCTTTAATGTTGAACGTTCACCCAGGTGAGGAACGCGATAGGTTCTGTCCCCAGGCCGGGATATACCAAAGTCCTTAAAAATTGTAATTGATATTCCCTGTTAACGTTCAGCATTTGGGTAATGGCATCAACTGATTCACCTGATGTCAGAATAATGTGACCGGTCGGAATGATCTGCTGGGTGCCTTCGGCATGGATTTCAGTGAGATAGCACTATAAAGTTGGCATCAGATCCACACTATCACAAGGTGTCAATAACACCAACATATCCTGTTTCCGGCACGCATACACACAAGCACGCATACACAACACACATGGAGGCCCGTTAAACAAAATAAAACCAACTTCACAAAATGGAGTCACCTAAAGTGCCATCTCACTGAAACGTCCTTAACTGAACGCCTGAGCAGGACACTTGATCCGATCACATTATTCTGATACCGGGCAAACAAAATGTGTTTTATTGAGACACTGGGAACCCAGGAAGGAAATAAAATTTAAATAAAGAGGTCCGAAGTGTTGTGGCTAGGTTCCCTTGTGCCATCGTGAACTGTTGTGTGATTTGCAACCTCCTTGGGACCGCATTCTTTCTTTCATAAAGTTATGTCCAATACACTCTACATTAGCATGACTTTGGTTATATTTCCTCAATTCACAAGAGTGAGTGGTAACCTCTGATCACGCAGCTGTCTTGACAGTACATTACGGTATCAGACAAATGTATTTTACATTGAATGAGTATTCAGCATGGTATTTACGACGAAGACATTTACAGATAATTATGATAATCCGTCCATGCGGAGGAAATTAAGATCAAAAACGTACACGGTCTATATACAGGTTATTATTAAAGACCTACATACATTACATACATATGAGAATTCGTTGGATTTTAATGAGATTTAAATTACCTTACCTAACATATTAGAATGTATGTAGCAGATTTCCCAAACATGATGAGAATATATTACTAGCGTGATAATAATAGTGTAGTTCTTATAACAGTACAGTAGGGCAGTGTTATGGTTTTGACACGTCCCCAACTTTATAGATGGGTTTTTTTCTGCTTCCTTTATTACACCTGGTGCAGAAATAAATGTTATTTTACTTAATAAAAAACAGGAGTTTTGGTGTTCATTTTCATACTTGATTGAGTGCTGACTATGAAGGAATAGACTGAAATGCAGTAAAGCAGTATATTAATGGTCTTAAAAACCGCTCGGTGTTCCATTTAAGCTCAGCACATTTGTTTTGCATTTACTTTAAATATTAAACATCAAATGGGTTTTATTTCTCATTGGTTTGCAACTGGTTAATTTAACTTTATCAGAGGAAATAAGCTGTGGTTCTTTAAGGTATAGGTGAAGGTGTTTTAAGTATTTCTTTATAAATTGATAGAAGAATATAAGGTAATTCAGAACTCTCTTTCCAACCGTTAAGCATTTTATGTTTCTATATAAAATGTTCAATATACATTGTAGAACCAGACAATGATGATGACACACTAGGTCGGGAGCTGTAAGTCTATACAAGTGGTATGTTTAGTTTTGTGTGTACATCCTTGAAGTTATGGGGTGCCTTGTCTGTAATATGCAGTAAATATTTTGCTAGCAATTAGGTTAAAATGAAAACATCAAATTATAAATTGGAAATGTTTTTGTTTTTAATTGGAAATGTAAATAAAATCTTGAAATATATAACTATGGTTTTATTCTGTAATTTTGTTTTTGCACAGAAGAAGTTCAAGATAGAAAGAGGAGGTTAAATCTCAGTGAACATTTCATCTCCAACAACAAACATCAGATACCTCCGGGTACGGTACGATAGCCTCATCATGTTATCACAAACGCATGTTCAAGCTATCACCTAGCATCAGGGAAAAACGAAGAGCGTGAGCTATTCTGGGCTATAAAGAGCGTTGATGGTGACCGTGGTAAATACAGACCAAACTCTAATCACACATCAAACGAAGAAAAACAAAAACAAACAAATCGAGTACAGGGGGCGAGAAAGCATGACCGACTTAACTGTAGTGATATTCACTGTCTGATTGTGGCGTTTGCAGTGTTGAGGTTCTCCGGTGTGTAGCTTGACACTGTGTCACCTCTGTTCAAACTCTACAGTATGAAGACAATTATTTTCCGTTATAAATATTGTATTTATCATCAAATTGTTTCGTAAACATATCGATGTACTGTGTCTCGTAAGCGAGATTTATTATTGTTGGATGTTGTGTGTACACAAACGTAATACGCATAAAATAGACTACTTATTAGTTTCATTTATAACAAAGTAAAATGAAAATAAGTAGATGTTGACAGATATTAACTTTTGCGTTTTGTAGATTTTGATATTTCGTAAACATACTCGGAAGCTCTCGGCATTCCACAATGCCGCGAACTCGTGCAGGTTCGGAGAAATAATAGGCCTGCTGGATCCCACTGCGTGATCTTAAGAGGCGAGTAATGTGGGGGGGGGGGCCTTCACGATCGGGGGTGGTTTCCTCCTTTTCTTCAATTAGGTGGACATTGAAGAAGAGACCTGCTTTATCCCACTGTGTATCGTGAAAGGCGACTTATGCGGGACCCCCTTCAGAATCGAGGGGTTTTCTCCGTGGCTTCTACGAAGAGGACATGGAAGAGACCAAAATTGATCTGCCGCCCGCATTGCAACACCCGTGATCTTTTTGTTTCTATTCTTGCCTGTCTTCCTTTGTTCTATCTACTTTCTGTTTCAGGCGGTGTCTCCCTAGGCACCCGTACTCATATGACCCTGACTGTTGTCTCCCTAGGCACCCGTCCTCATATTACCCCGGCCGATGCGCGTTAAACACTCAACAAACAAAACAAACACAATGCCGCGAGGAAAAGCGTCACGCTAGTGTAAGCTTTCCTGTATAGGTTTTTCATTGTATGGATTTGGTGACAGGGGGTACAACACGATACAAAAAGACTGCACGCACGCATTAAAACAGTACGATTTACTATGTTACCCTAGACTGGCCACCGTCTCTAGAATATTAAATAAAATGTAACTCTAATAATTTTGATCACTTGGATGTCTGATTCTAAGTTCTAAACTCTGGGGAGAGAAGCTAGTAGTAAAATGCAGTCGTGAAATACTTCATAAAAACTTAGGGGCTGGTGGCCAGTCTAATGTTACCCCTGCTGTTCGGGGATCGAAAAAATAATACAACCACTGTTTCCTACTACATGATCGTAAGGGGTGACTAATGAGGGAACCCCCTGCAGAATTAGGGATTTGTGTTTACGCCCTTAACTTGGGGATACAACAGCAACCAAAATAAATATGCTAACTGCACCCATCGCTTGGTTTGGTATGGTGTTATAGGGTTTAACGTCATATAAGCTAAGGACATTAAAGGAAGTACCTCCGTATGTGTAATGTATGTGTGCTGGAGGCAGGATATGTTGGTGTATTTGCTTCCTTGCGATATTGCAGATCTGATGCCGACTTTATAGTGTTACCTCACTTAAATACCACGCTGAATACACCCATCATAGCATTCCTCCCGGTCAAATTATACTAAAAATGGTTGTTCCGAACGTTAAGCAGAATAACATCTAAGAAGCGCAAGCAACTTTGCCATGGAACAGCTAAGGTTATTAAGGACGTACATTAGGCCTTCGGACTTTTGATTCAGATGTAAAGTCTGAATCAATGATGGGAAAAGCAATATATAACTTTAAATTAAAATATTTTTATATGATAGTTTAATTTCCAGGTTAGCGGTACAGGCCCTCTGTGCCTGTTGTTCAGAGTGCTCTCATACATACGCGTACTATACCATTCAACCAGCTCTTTGAATCTTTCGAACGTTACTTGCTCATCTCCACTTAAGCTCTAATTGTGCAGCACTTCAACATTATTTTATTCACATATAATTTTAATGGTTACATATTTGCAACAGGTGAACAAGGATATTTTGTTATTAACGATCATTTCACATAATTTTAGGAATCCATAACATTTGCTCTACTTGTTATACCACACACAGCTTCCTATTTATGATAGCTCTAGGATAATTATTAATTAGGTTAAGTGTGTGAAAAGTCTAGGTAAATGACGCTGGCAACATGAGGTAAGGAAACATGTGTTCATCTGTCTAGTCTCCCCGGAGACCGCGCCAGGTATAATAGACGCAAGAAATAAAGTGTAAACAGTGGTTTTGTTGTAACTGTTGACGCTGTGGAATACGGTCAGGGTACTTAATCTTTCTCTTTAAACTTAAATGAGTTGGTTATTAAAAAAAAAAAATCTCTGTCATACATTTAGTGTTTTAGGGGACTCACTTTTTAACTAACAAAGAAATAAAAAAAATCAGTCATGCATTGCATTTAACGGGGACAGGGGGGGATTAGCTACTGAGAACAAGGGAGTTACTATCTTTTCTTTATATTTTACATCAAAATTAAATTATCATTGTAATGTTTTGGATTGCTCCTACCCCTTTTCTATGAAATGAATTTTAAATATAATATGTTATCAACCGTTGTGACGCCATAGAAAATGTGATGACGTCACAAATTCGCGGCAATGGTTTTTACGTCATTTGAAAACGATACCTAAGCATAATGACTATTTCGTTAAATGCAACACTAGCATTATGTTTTTTTAAGGTTACTCTGACTTAACATGCAATATACAAATCACAAACTCAACTCCATTATATATTTGATTCTAAACACCCAGCTTTGCCGTCAATATTTCATCCAATACATATACCTTCTTCGACCAAAATAAAAACTTTGCTCCATTGTACCGCAAACGACTTCGCAAACTCTATGAAATACTGATTTATATCCCTCATCATTGACGTTGACAATATAGCTGACAATCCATATAAGTGTATACCATTCAGCAGCCTCGTATATATTTAATATTGTGTATTAGACGTAACGATAAATATAATGTTCTATTAATTGAATACAACAGGTCTTTTTCAAAGTACATTCGCATCCTATACTTAAAATGACGGTTCCAAGGTAGATGAGAAAGCAGCTACCGATTACTTTTGCAGGTTCGGATAAAAGATCAGGCCTGCTTTATCCCACTGAATTCGTAAGTGGCAGCTACTGTGAGAGCCCTGCAGTTTCTGTTGTTTCCCATGGCACCTGTCTCCATATGACCAAGGATGTTAAACCAAAACCAAATGATCAAAATCATTAGATGTCGTTACTAGATATCGTGATAGTAAACAGGCGTCAGCGAAAAGTTATGACTTTGTTACTTACGTTGCTGCACAACTGGGTAGTCGACTGGGACCAGTCTTGTTGTCTTCTCGTGCTTATGCTATTTTTGTCCCAAACCGTATTCTGTTCTTTTGTTGCTACGGAGACCTGCAATGTGGTGTGTTATATCTCACTACAGTAGTCCAGCAGTTGTCTTAACCACTGGTGGTTACAGGTACATGTAGACAGATCATTGCTCTTATATCGTATTGATGACTTCCATGTTTGAAATCCATGCGATTCATATAATCTTTATATATTTTTCTCATTTTAATTTCAAGCAGTATTTCACGAACTTTTATATCTTTGAAATAAGCATTCATTTGTAGAACACAAAATGCAATGGACAAACATCCCTCCGAAAAATGAACAAATAATCAGGCAATTGGTATTCTCGAATTCAAATTATTTACAGTAACAAATGTCCCGACGCTTTAGCCACGTGAACATTTGAAATAGTACGTCGGCTTTATGTACAATGTACCACAAGGTTTTTTACGCTCATTATATTGAAATTATATCATAAATATGTAAGTTAATCCTTGTTATATTGATATAATTTGGCATAGGTTCGGGGACGTAATGTATTAGATAATACATTGGTTTTCTCATTCATAGTAGTATTAATACCATTGGTAGGTAAAGAAGCATGGCCAATATAACTTGGCATTCCCTTTGTAGATTTTGCAGCTGTCTCTTTGTAACAGGGGAAATAATTACAACAGACTAGCCTATGTCATGGTCACATATTAACTAATTTTCAGCTTTGTTTGACATAATATGTATACCGCTCTGCCTAGTTTTTATGGCAACCGTACAGCAACTGACATCACAGACAAGTGTCTACTCAATAACACGGCGTACGTAGTCAGTGGCCTTATAACTGAATACCAGGCAGAGGGCAGATTTTATTAAGAGTTTGATTATTAACAGTAGAACGGAGCACTACATGTCTTAGTTTACAGTGTCATGACATACACACCAAAACGACATTTGTCACTTTCGTGGTAATTAAATCGTTAAAATCTGACAAGTGTTTTAATTATCTGGCCCGGATTCTAAAAACTTATTTTGGTTTAAATCATAAAATATCTCTTTGAATAAGAAGCATTTTCTTAAAAGGGTGATTAATGTATTACACAGATCGTTGTCTGCACATCGTTAAAGCATCACATTTTTAAACTTAAGGCGGTTATAATTTGTTTCCCTATCTTATCCAGATTTGCGACATACTTTCCCTTTGATACCGACAGTGCCTAAAGAATTTATAACCAGGTCACATCACGACAAGTTATCTAAACTGGGTCATTGTCACATTTAAAAGTCGATTTTATGTGAACCAATATAATAACTTAAGAAAGATGATGAGAAAACTTCTACACATCTGTATAGCGGTATTTTCCATAATCTGTTCCTACTGGTTTATTAAGATAACCTGTTGGCTATTGTTAAACATTCCCTAGCGTAACGATACAAGTGAAGACTCGTTAGCCCGTTGTCTGTATAGCGGCAGAGATCTTGAAAGTGACCTTTGAGTGATCTCATTATCTATGAAAATCTTTTGCATATGACCTTAGCTGTTTCCAGGACGCTGTTTCTTTTTTAAAAAACGCAATGGAATTATCATTGTGTATTAATACCTTAATGGAATAGGTGGTATTTTTATCGTCTTTAGCTGTTTGATTACCATTTAAACTTCTAGAGACAGTTTAACTGATAAACACATATAAGCACATTTAGAATCAGCGACAGACACACAAAAGATAAATATTGGGTATTAAAAGCCTTCAACTGATATTTGATGTTACACCCGACAAGGAAGGTACATAAAAGTTGTTAATTTCTTTGAATTTTAAATTTTACTTTGCTGTTTTACCTAAATATGACTAATTCAATTATCATTCCATGTATAAAAAAAGAGAACAGAATCATAGAATCGTGGGAAAGATTAAAATTTGATAGCATAGTTACAGTATAGCTAAAGATTGGTTTAATATGTGTCATTCACACTTGGTACGCATTAGGTTACTTACTAAGTAATCAGACGCATAGACGAAACGCTTCAAGGAACCCCCAGTGGGAATGTATCCGGAGTAAAGACAGGCTAAGATGTTGCACTGGGGTCATATACATAACGGCCATGTACCTAGTCAATAAATTTACAGAGTTGTCAGTCGGCATACCATCCTGGGTTGCTACTGTTGTAAAACGACTTGTACCAACAAGGAAATCGTTTTAGATGTACGAATAGCAGATTATGGGGTAGAACATAAATGGCTATAACTGCTTCAGGGGAAAAGGGAAACGTCCATATAACTAATCGCCATACATTCCAGCTTTACAACCAAAGTGGTTTTGCAATAAATCAAAAAGGGGTCAGATTAAATGAATATTTATATTCTGTATGGGAAAACAGACAAAAATGCATATATGTTTATTAAATAGCACATGGCACTTTATACGCGTATGAATAATGCTACAAAATTGTTTTGTGACTAATCAATGTAAGGTCAGTTTTGGGTCATACATTTACTGTTACCAAAACTATGCAAAGACGATAAGTATACGTTAAGAATTCAATTATAATAGTAATACAAACAAATACGATCAATTACACATATTGTGTTTTTACATACTCGTTTACAACTGTAGATTGTAACTACCCGTCAAGGCGTTGTGCTGAAACTCGAACTGGCAAAAATATAACATTCATAACCTTTATGAATCGGCTTTTGATCTGATTCTGTCCTTGTGTGCTGGCACTGTGGTACAAGAATATATTGTCCTTGTGTATTAAAGCTGTAATGTATTTTTCATTTCGTCCTGATATTATCCTTGTGTGTTTTGTCCTAAACGTATCGTGTCTACACAGTTGTACATGTAATGGTTGTTTATCCTTGTGAGTTGTCACTTCTGTAATGGTTGTTTATCCTTGTGAGTTGTCGCTTCTGTAATGATTGTTTATCCTTGTGAGTTGTCGCTTCTGTAATGGTTGTTTATCCTTGTGAGTTGTCGCTTCTGTAATGGTTGTTTATCCTTGTGAGTTGTCGCTTCTGTAAGGATTGTTTATCCTTGTGAGTTGTCGCTACTGTAATGATTGTTTATCCTTGTGATTTGTCGCTTCTGTAATGGTTGTTGAATGCAAATTTTGTGTTTGGTGTTTTAACGCGTTGGTATATTTTATCTTTGTGTGTTTGTCTCCGTAGAAATATTTGTCCTTGTGTGTTAAGTGTTTGCTTTTTATCCGTATGTGTTTGTCGCTACAGTAAATGTTGTTCGTGTGTTATAAAACTTGTATATTTTATCTTTGTGTATTTGTCGCTACAGTTAATGTTGTCCTTGTGTAATTACGCTGTGGTATATTCTGTCCTTGTATGTTGAGGCTGTGGTATATTCTGTCCTTGTATTTTGATGCTGTGATATATTCTGTCCTTGTGTGTTGACGCTATGGTTTATTCTGTCCTTATAAAATGACGTTACGGTATATTCTGTTCTTGTGTTTTGACCATGTGGAATAGTCTACTCCTGTGGTTTGACGCTGTGGGATATTCTGCCCTCGTTTTGACGCTTTGGTAATTTTTATCATGATGTGTTTACGCTGAGGTATATTCTGTCATTGCGTTTTGACGCTGTGGTATATTTCATCCTTGTATGTTGACGCAGTTGTATATTCTTCCGTTGTGGTTTGACGCTGTGGTATATTCTGACCTTGCGTTTTGACGATGTGGTACATTTTATCCTTGTGTATTGCTGTGGTATATTCTGTTTTGACACTGTGGTATATTCTGTTTTGACACTGTGGTATATTCTGTTCTTGTGTTTTGCCGCTGTGGTTTATTCTGCCCTTGCGTTTTGACGCTGTGGTAGATGTTATCCTTGTGTGTTGACGCTGTGGTTTGTTCTGTCATTTGTATTTTGACGCTGTGGTATATTCTGTTCTTGTGACGTGTTGACGTTATGGTATATTTTTATCATTGCGTGTTGACACTGTTGTATATTCTGTCCTTGTGTTTTGACGCTGTGGTATATTCAGTTCTTGTGACGTGTGTTGACGTTATGGTATATTTTTATCATTGCGTGTTGACACTGTTGTATATTCTGTCCTTGTGTTTTGACGCTGTGGTATATTCAGTTCTTGTGACGTGTGTTGACGTTATGGTATATTTTTATCATTGCGTGTTGACACTGTTGTATATTCTGTCCTTGTGTTTTGACGCTGTG
>JAUMHH010204676.1:0-13138 GCA_032359455.1 Chlamys rubida
CGTATCTAGATTTGAAAATTTGTCTATAAAGTGTTTGTCTGAAGATTTCGAGTGAATTGGAGGTTGCATTTCTTTGGTGTTAGGTTTTTTATATTCTTCAAAAAGTTCGCAATTGTTTCCCGGGTCTGTAATTAAAAAAAAATGATATCGTAAATATTGGTGTATCTTGGTAATACCATAAGGATTCTGATTTGTTTTTTGTCTGTTGATCCAACAGGCAAAAAACAAATCAGAATCCTTATGGTATTACCAAGATACACCAATATTTACAGTAACAAGTCAAGACTAAATATGTGACCCTTCTTTTAGACACTTAGTTTCTGTTCTTAGAAAATGATGTAAAATATACTAAATATGAATGCAGATATTACGCACTGTAAAAAATAGTTAAAAGATTAACAAGTAAGTGATTAACAGGTTCCCCAATGAAGTGATGGAAGGTTAGCATGGTAAGTTAACTCGCGTTATTTAATTTTCAGATTGTAAAAAGATACGAGGCTTACTGAGTCCTTTTTTTTACAATTCAAATTACTAATGGGAGTAAAATAAACATGAACCTTTTTCTCCCACAACTTTCAGGTAACATATTTAGGAAAACCATACACATTTTTGTATGCGTCCAATTGGAATACATAATTCCTCCTTCCGTACCGGAAAACAATTTCCATGAACCATTGGCAAGCTCTTCATACCTTACGTTTTATGTAAAAACTGTCTTTACTATTTGTGCTATGCTATTCACACATACTAAACTAGCATAACATACATGTTTAAAATACCTTACATACAATACACACAAACCAAACATAACATACCATACATGTAAGACATACTTTACGAACAATCCACACATACTTAACATAGCATACTATACATGTTAGATATATCTTACATACAATCAACACATACCTAACATACCATACCATACATGTAAGATATACCTTACATAGAATCCAAACATACTTAACTTAACATACCATGCATATTAGACTTACCTTGCGAACAATCCACACATACTAAACTTAACATACCATACATATTAGACATACCTTACATACAATCCGAACATAACATTCCATACATGTTAGACATACCTTACATACAATCCAAACATACTTAACATACCATACATGTTAGACATACCTTGCGAACAATCCACACATACTAAACTTAACATACCATACATATTAGACATACCTTACATACAATCCAAACATACTTAACATAACATTCCATACCTTTTATTCATACCTTACATACAATACATACCTTTCATACAACAAATAATGATGAATATTAATATGTCTCATACCTTTGACGCCATTCCCTTTTTAGCTTGGTCTATAGCGTCAGACGGTCCATGATCTAGATAGAGATATAATAACCATGTTTAAGAAAACAGGTTATATCGAACGTCCACTTCAATGATATTTAACCCCAATCTCCAATCCCCAACCTACAGAAACCCACTACCCCACATTGATGTTAAAGCATTACTTTTCATTTCTGTGGCACATGCTTAGTTTTATTTCAGGAGGAAATAATAGAAAAAATAAAGATGTTAAACGCGGTCAAAAATATGTCTACTAGCACTTCATGGCTAACAAAGGAAATTGTTAATGCTGATATTAAAACAATACATAAGGATAGTTAAAATACAATTTTAGAATAAACAATACGACATGAAATGCTTCTTTTAAAATAAATTATGCCGATAGTGAATCCTTGTTTCAGACCAGGTTAAAATGATTTTCAATGATTATATTGAATTAAAATTATTTTGAGGATACTTAATGTTTATTTCGGAAAATTTAGTGGGAATAGTTAATGCTTTTTTTTTTAATATGTTGGTTATTAATATGGCTTTGTTTATCAACAGGTCTTTTCTTTCGTTAAGCGTAATGAGAGGCTATTCCTACATTTTGATGTAAGACGTAGTTAGATCAGTGTTATTTATCAAGGAGAAAACTGATGAACTAGAAACGCAACAAAAGTGTTGAGTACAAGAATGCCTACATCAACGTGTATTTCCAACCTGTAACGTGACACTGTAGAACTATACAGGTATCAACGATGCAATTAATGAACTCAATAACTTGTTACTGATGTAAATCGGGTTATCTCAGTCGAGGCCTACGATTCCGTTAAATTTTCCTAATCGAGGCGTAAGCCGATGTTGGAATGTTATGGATACTTAGCCCGAAACGAGATAACCCGATGTCGCTCAGTTACAGGTTACCGCTTTTTTTCTCGTACCTTTTAGTTCGAAAAACTATTCAATTTCTCTTTATTCTACAAGGAACCCGTCCGGACCGTCACATATATAAATAATAATGCCGGAGGACGATTCTGCTGTAACAGGGACGTAAATTAGACGCGCAGATAGAAAAGCGGGTACACTGAATCAATCGTTCATATCTTAATGGGTTAATGTCATATATTAATGGGTTAATGTCATATATTAATGGGTTAATGAAATAAGCAAGCCTGATGTAATGTATATTTTACAACCAGATACATAGAAAATAAACGTTGATCTTCTTGTATTATTGCCTCTTTTACACTTATCAAGATTATGTAGCTTAGTAGAATAAAGTATCGAAATTCCAGAAAATAATTATATTGTGTTTTTAAACATAACAACTGTAAACAGAAAATGATAATGCTGACATTAACTAAATGATTGAATCAGTAGAAAATATTTTCTTGGAGTCATTTTAAACCGAACGATCGCAATTTACAGTTGATTTTAGTTGTACTCATACCAACACAATTCAACTCATTATTATACAAATAGGGTAACATTTAAAACTATCACACTGACACGAGGTGATAATCCGTGAGTTAAATACAATATCAAGCTCAAAATGAGACAGCAATATACACATCAAATAAGCTTTTAAAACATTCTTTTAGGTTAGTGATCCCTTTGTCTAAGGAAGCAAGAGATGAATACATTAAAACAAACATTTTCTATAAATCAAAGGATGAAAGTTACAAAAAAAAAAATTATATGTGATAACCAACTCTAAGTTACAGTTCAAAATGTCAATAAAAACGTATCATACCATCGAAGTGAAAAGGCAAAATGTCTAACCTCACCATCATATCATCTGGCAACCTTGAACCCCCAAAAGAGAAACTTCAAGAGGAAAAATAGTCCTGCCAGTCTCAGATATAGATATAATAAAACAAGATGTTACACACCATATCAATAATAACAACGTTCTGATTATAAATCTGATCTTATTTTGAAAGTTGTCAAAATGTTAGCCCTTATAATTTTTCCAGTTTTATAGAGGGTCATACAGTACAACCAGTGAAATGTGTATGTGTGACGTAACAACGATATGTACAATATGTACTCTGTCACCTCCATCAGATAATGAAAATGATAAAACATTGTTGGGAAAATGTTTTATCTTGTCCAATCCTAATACATTTTTTTTAATTGGAAAGAAAATCTTTTCATTGTCATTTTCATTTACACTGTGCTTTTTATGAATGGGGCAATGATTTTTTGTGTTGATAAATCAAAACCGCGTTTTATTTCCCTCACGCGTGCTATGACGCACCAATCTAATGGAGCCGGAGCTTCCAATAGGATCATTTACATTTATTCTCTCAAATAATGACGCTTATAAGGCCAAATATAGAACATTTCATTGTCATCTGTTTTAAAATCGAGTATCATGCTCGAATTTCCGATTTTAAAACACGTGGTTGCAGATGATTATTCAAGTGTCACAGATGTTGAATATTTTTTCGTGGAAAAAGTAGTACTTTGTGTTTGACGTCATCAAAATAAATTCCCATTTTTTCTGTCTATCACTTGATAGATTGTAAAAATAATTGAAAGACATGTTACAAACAGTATGAAACTATTATTATTTAAATTATATTACAATTCTGGTTACATGCCGATGATTATTCTTTACACTTTTCTGTAGGTGAAAATCATGATGAATCATTTTGAATGATTTTGAACATTTAAGTGCTTGTGCAAAAGTGTGTAATGTTAAAATACATGAAGAACTAAGTCAGTTTTGTTCTCAATTGTCTTACAAAATAACCAATTTTACCTTGATTGACAACGAAAATATGGCTACCCCCATAAGCAATACATCTTTGAAACGGTATGTAATAAAATAAATATATAACATTGTTGGTAATCAACAAAAAAGTACATTAAATACAAATATTAATATAAGTTGAGTATGTTTATACAATACGAAAAAATTGCACAGCCCACTAAAAAGGGAGACAGAGCGAGAAAGGAAACCGTTTTTCAGATTCAGTCAAGCTAGAAATCGTTAGCATTATAACTGGACAAAGAAGAAAGACCAGGCACATCACATTTTAATTTTTTAATTTGTATAAAGAACTAAAATGAGAAACGTAAGTAAAGCCATGAAAGAAGTGACAACAAAATATCATACTTGGGATAATATTAATTCATTTCTTAACCATTGTCATAACGGTAACCGTCTTAGATAGGAAACAAAATATAACCCCTTCCAATAAGTAAATCTGATTCTTTTTCTTTTTCTTCCTCACTATGAAGACACAGAAACGCAACCTCCGTTAATCGATTATTGGAAACCCTTTCTGTGCTAAGTGCTGATGAATAAACCTTTTAGGCAAGACTTCGCGGATACCACAATTAAACTGTTTGATTAAGACCACAGGAAAAGTCGCACAGTAACGAAATGGTAAAATCGACATGCTTTGGATTTGAGTGTAGATGTTCTGTAATCTTCAAAGAACCGGCATCAGCCTACCGATTGTTCAAGATTTTATACATGGAACCATCAAATCTTGTTCAAGATTGTACACATGGAACCAATCAAATAGCTTATTGTATCTAGAGCGCGAACTTTTGGATTTCGAGCATATATATATATATGTACCTATATCCATTTTTCAATATTGTCAATGTACAATATTTGGGATATATATTTTCTTATTATTTATTGATAACTTAGCCACCTATAAAAATAGGGGTTATTCAAACCCACATCAGTTTCATATAGCACTGTTATATACAAAAACCATCACCTCTAAAGCTATTCAAGCGACACTAATGACCTCATGAACTGCCATGTGGATGTCCATACTCTATACTCCAGGATTAACGCTCACCTATGCTCTCTGCACCCCTGGAATTCGTCATGCATGACGAAATTGAAGGCTCTAAACTCGCGACGTTCTGATGGAAGACGAGACAACTAGTTTTATCATTTGTTGTTCATCAAAAGATTGACTGCTTTTGAAGTCGGATGTCGTTCCTCTAATCTTCAAAGGACAGGCAGCAGCCTTGCGATTAGTCAGGTATTTTTAGCTGAGACTTATCAAATAGTTATCTTCGCGCCTAACATTTTGCTATGACAAATTCCAGGAGTGTATATATTGACAAGGATGAATCATAGTTTTTTGAACAAATGACTCAATGGTAATAATAAACGGCTTGCTACTTATTCGGCTCCAAACCTTCGTCTCGCATTTTCTGAAATTTCATAATCTGACTTTTGTTAGATGGGAATATGTTTATCAGGTCCTTCTCGTCTTTATCGATGAAAAAACTTCCATTCAATTGTTCTTCCTTAACATAGTCGGCCATAGCGTTTAGATTACACCCGCGTAGATAATCAGCAAGATCATTCGTATCTAGATTTGAAAATTTGACAAAATTGAAAAATTGTTTGTCTGAAGATTTCGAGTGGATTTCTATATTCTTCAATGAGGGCGCAATTTTTTCCTGGGTCTGTAAGATAAATAAAATATATATAACGCAATAACGGATCAACAGGCAAAAAAGAAATCGGAATCCTTATGGTAATACAACATACACCAATATTCACAGTAACAAGTCAAGACTAAATATAAACACGACATATTTAGTTCCAGATTTGACCCTGATTTTAGACACTTAGTTTCTGGTCTTGGAAAATGATGTAAAATATACTAAATATTAATGCAGATATTACGCAGTGTAAAAAATAATTAAAAAATTAACAAGGAAATGATATACAGGTTCCCCAAAAAGTTAAGGATGGTTAGCATGGTTAGCTAACTCGAATTATTTAATTTTCAGATTGTATAAAGACATGAGGCTTACCGAGTTTTTTTTAATACAATTCAAAATACTAATGGGAGTAAGATAAACATGAAAATTAAACGTCTCGAGTTCAGGGAACCCTTTTCTCCCACAACTTTCAGATAACATATTTAGAAAACCATACACAATTTGTTATACGTCCAATTGGAGTACATTATTCCTCCTTCCGTACTGGAAAACAATTTCCATGAACCATATGAAAAGCTCTTCATATCTTACGTGTTATGTAAAAACTGTCTTTACTATTTGTGCTATGCTAATCACACATACTAAAACTAGCATAATATACATGTTTAAACGACCTTACATACAATACACACATGTAAGACATACATTAAAAACACTCCAAAAATACTAAACATAACATTCCATACCTGTAAGACATACATTACGAACAATTCACACATACTGTACATAACATACCATACACGTTAGACATACCTTTCAAACAATCCACACATACTAAAAATAACATTCCATACATGTAAGACATACAAGACGAACAATCCACACATACTTAACATAACATACCATACACGTTAGACATACCTTACGAACAATCCACACATACTAGAAATAACATATCATACATGTTAGCCATACCTAGCGAACAATCCACACATGCTAAACATAACATACCATACATGTTAGACATACAAGACGAACAATCCACACATACTTAACATAACATACCATACATGTAAGACATACATTACGAACAATCCACACATACTTAACATAACATACCATACACGTTAGCCATACCGAGCGAACAATCCACACATACTAAACATAACATTCCATACATTAAAGACATACATTACGAACAATCCAAAAATACAAAACATAACATACCATACACGTTAGCCATACCTAGCGAACAATCCACACATACTAAACATAACATACCATACATGTTAGACATACCTTACGAACAATCCACACATACTAAACATAGCATAAGATAAAAAATGAGATAAAAAGACTGATAAATAAGAAACAGAGACTTTATAACAAGAGCAAGAAGAACGGAGACGATCAGGACAGAAAGAAATTTAGGGAAATTCAGAGAGTAATCAGGAACAAACTACACAGTGCATATTGGAACTACCTCAACAACATGTTAGACCCGGAGAAAGACAGCACATCAAAATCTTTTTTGGAAATTTCAATCGCTAGGAAACAGGACACGACAGGAATCAGCACACTGAAAGCAGACGGCATCATAGCAGACACAGCACAGAAAAAGGCAGATATACTCAACAAACAATTTACATCAGTATTCACCACAGAGGACACCACATCTATACCGCACAAGGGAGACAGCAAATTCACACCAATGGAAAACATCATCATCAGTGTTAGGGGCGTAGAAAAGGCACTTGACCGACTCAATCCCAGAAAAGCCACAGGGCCCGACCAAGTTCCAATACGGATCCTGAAGGAAACATCGGCTGACACTACACACATCCTCACAGCACTTTACCAGAAATCAATCGACACCACAACTATACCGGCAGACTGGAAAGAAGCAAACATCGTACCCATATACAAGAAAGGCGACAGATCCAAACCAGCAAACTACAGACCAGTCTCGCTCACATCAGTACCCTCAAAGATGCTAGAACACATCATAGTTTCGCAGATAATGGACCACCTAGACAGACAGAACATACTACATGAAAATCAACACGGCTTCCGAAGAAAACGCTCCTGCGAATCACAACTATTCCTCACTACAGACGACATCACTAAGCACATCAACAACAACAAGACACAAGTAGACATTGCAATTCTAGACTTCGCCAAGGCATTCGACAAAGTTGCACACAAACGACTCTCATCAAAACTACACCACTACGGGATACAGGGGACCACACAGAAATGGATTGACAACTTTTTGACAGATAGGAAACAACAAGTGCTAGTAGAAGGGAAAGTATCGCAATCATCACCAGTAACATCAGGAGTACCACAGGGAACAGTCCTCGGACCTACACTATTTTTAATATTCATCAACGACATTGCAGACCAAATCGAATCAACCATCAGACTATTCGCAGACGATTGCGTACTATACACACCCATCAACACACCAGAAGACCACGAGAAACTACAACGCGACCTAAACACACTGTGTCAATGGGCAGACACCTGGCAGATGGAGTTTAACGTGAATAAATGTGCCATTATGCAAGCCACCAACAAGAATACAACACAACAGTACAACTACCAGATGAAGGGACAGACATTAGAAATAGTAGAGCACCACCCATACCTAGGAGTAGAATTAGCAAGCAACTTTAAATTCAACACACACATAGACAACACCATCAGCAAAGCCAACAGAACACTAGGATTTTTGAAGAGGAATTTAAGACACTGCCCACAACAAGTAAAAGAGAGAGCATACAAAAGCCTTGTCAGACCAAAACTAGAATACAGCACCACAGCCTGGAATCCACACACAACCCAACACATCAACAGGATAGAACAGATACAGAAAAACGCAGCAAGATTCGTACTAAAAAAGCCACTCAACTACAACAAACCTGACAGCACTACACAGATGATAAAGGACCTCAGATGGGAAACATTGGAACACAGACGCAAGATAACGGACATCATATTTATGCACAAGATTCTACACCACCACATAGCAGTACCAACCAACTACCATCCTACCTACTCCACCGTCACAACAACAAGGAACAGCCACCCCTACAAACTCTACACTCCGCATATGGCAACCAACGCATACAGACATTCTTTTATCCCCCGCACCATCACAACATGGAACCTCCTGCCACCCAGCGTCGCCAGCATCGAGGACCTGGACGCCTTCAAGGCGGCAGTCAGGGGAGAGGTGGAATAGACTTTTCCGATTGTATATAGTTTTAACCGCACAAAGGCTCCACACTGCACGGATGTACATAGTCACCCTTGACGTGATGACCATACATGGTTTTTGTCGAGTAAAACATTGAAGTTGAAGTTGAAGTGTGAGTGTACTAAAAGTCAGTAAGAAGTAGACGGGCTATTGTGTGTATCAGTTAGCAGTAAGTGACACAACACTTGATTTGTATATATATATTGATGATAAAGTGACAAAATCCTGTTCAATTGTCTCATTGGATACATTATTTGTAATTTTAACGGTGACACAAAAAATATACCTACCATGTTGACGTGTAGTCCAGACTGATGACGTATCAAGCAACTTGATTGGTTGAGTGGAAAACAGATGTCTAATCAAATGCACTCTCTTATTTCGGCAAGCGGTAGCTTACCATTAGGAGGGGCTGTACCGTTCAGAGACATCTGTGGGTAGTTGTCTTATAATATCAAAGAATGAATTTGTGTTGACAATAATTCTCAATCTACTTTATTATCACTTTATTTCTACTTCTTTTAAACTGTTTTGATCACAGCTACTGGTTTCACTGGACATATGCAATAAAAGTAAATTAGGACAACCTGCAAATTGTAAGCAATCAACACAAGAAAAGGTAACTCTAATGATAAAAACAGACATTTTCCCATAAAGATGGCTGCGCCCAGACCAAATTGCCTACTGGTACTAAGTGCAGGAAATGAAGGTACATTTACACCAGATTCATACGTATTGCCAACTTCATCTACACTTGAATGTGAAAACAGTAGATCGACATACTATTATTTTGATTTTACAAAAACAAACGAGGGGTAGTTATTACTTTGAGAGATGGAGGGGGCGTGTCAGTTGTTACAGTAAATTAAAATTTTACAGTTTGAAAGTGAACAGTAGATAATAAGGAGCAGGAAAACATTTATCTGTGTTTACAAATTCTCTGTATTGACATGTGTTACTGTGTTGACAAGCGTCTCTGCTAACATGTTAAATCACTAAATGTGCGTTTCATGTTCTGTTTGTTTACATGTACATATAGTGTTTACTTGTTTTCCTATGTTGACAGGTGTTTCTGCACAATCGTTTATACAGGCATACAACCTAGCGAGCTCCAACTTCAACATCCAATTGGCGTCGCCAGGGGTATGTAGGTGAAAACCGCCCTAACTTAAATCAATGTACAACTTAACTATTTTAGCATGATGCATACAACACTGTATATGCACATGTAGCCTGAATTACATACATGTGTGTACCCATTTCTGTATTCTGCTACTCTCTGTAAAGTCAAAGGTGCTAGCCACATCTATCAATACACCCAAAAATGAAGGTGTATTGGCAGATGAGGCTATTACATGTACCTGTTGTATAGTAATTAAGGTGTTGCATCTACAGCCAGGATTTCTGCCAGGGATTCACTGTGAGTTTTGTCAATAGTGAATCAATTGATACAACAAGACGCATGACAACACTTAAAAAAATTGCAAGTGTATATATACATGCAGTAACACACACACATTCTATACATAGTCATAAAGTGAAAGTACAGATAATGTGACAACAAGAATGACATGGCAATCAAATTCAAATTTAAGATAAACTCAGGATAAGGTCAAGTCTACAAAACAAACTGAATGTGTAAGTTTGCAAGTATTAAGCATTTATAATTAAAAAACTAGGGTTAGTACATTTGTACAGAAATTAGTTTTTGCATTTTAAAGAATCTGATAATTTCCTCTATTTTTTTCAATTTTCAAAATGCCAATGTAAATCACAGGTAAACCATTTGAGTGATTCAAAGCTTCAAACACTTCACCTGTTCTTTGAAATCGTGAAAGTGTCGGTGGTGACTTATAATCATTTAGCTGCTATTTGTAACATAAACATATTGGCAGCATGTTCTACATATAATTTATATGTAAAACAGTAGCCATACCAGTGCACACAAGTTTACAAAACAGATCTGCAGTTATATATAATTATACTCTCACACTCTCATAAATGAATCTCTTCATAGAATAAAAAGAGAAGGGTATTGTCACACCAAATGAAAGTATAAATGAATAAAATAATGTAATTCTGAATGATTTGATTTTGTTTCATAGGGTCGGAATGTGGAGTACACACAACAGGATGAGAGTAACCGGCGGTGGTTCAATGAGTTCCGAAGCAAGGCCTCCTCTACACCTATTGCCTTGGAGACAGTTGATGGTAACACTTCTATATTGCAATCAGATGTGACTTAAATGTTTATTTTGTTGCTTGCAATATTGCCTGATGATGAGATCAGAGCCTCATGTAATATAAGTGACTGCAAAGCAACTGGATATACATGTATATATATTCAGTTCTAAAATCTTATACAGTTATGTGTTTCTACATGTATATGTCTTTGCTTTCATCTATGTACTGTTTGTTTTTTTGTGCAAATTTATTGATTTTTGTAAGTAACTTTCAAAAAGTTTATAAATCATTAAATTAAACAAATGAAAAAAGGGAATAGGGCGGCTAGGCAATTCTCTTGGAATCAGCCTTCCTTAAATATAAAATATTACATATTTATGACATCACAAAAGTGATATTATCAAGTTACAATCAAAGTGGTTCAAATCAATACCTTTCCAAACATTTCAGGTAATATACCCTGTATTATGAAAAGTTCTTTTTACACAACCAATATGAGTTTCTATGTGATGTTCACGTTTGACGCTCTATGTGACAGTCACCTTCACTGATGAAGGTGACAGTGTACATACCGTACTAGTCATCAAAACTTCACATAGAAACACTTATTGGTTGTGTAAAAAGAACTTTTCATAATCCATACTTACCAACCTTAAGAAAATGTTTAGAAATATACCCGGTACATGTGAACAACCCAATACATTTATGACTACATGATCAAAACCATTTAATTTGTTACAGCAATTTTTTTTATACCAAACTTACCTTCTGATTGACAATTACATGTACAAGAAGCATTTTTAAAACATTTAAAGAAATAATTAAGTAGAGCAGAATATAGGATTTAGATTCACAGCTGTAGCAAATGGTCAAAGTTTACTACACATGGATGGTAACAAATTCTGAACGAAGTCTGATAACTTCCCTGGCCACTACTCAATATCAGAATGATAGCAGAACCTTTCAAAACACTAAAAATAGCCATATTAGACACTTTTCCTATGTAAATCAGTAACTTATAGTATAATGACATTTGGACCAGAAAATGGTAGGTGTGCTTGTTAGGAATGGGGCTAATGATCAAACCTCAAAAAATATAAGTACCAAATACAAATATTACAGTTTTTCATTTTAAAATATATTTAGAATTAAACCTGCTTGCACAAGGATCTGTCTTTACACATAAATGATCAAAATAGTTGTAGGTTTTCAGAATTCTCTCTTAAAAAAAAACACATTTTGAAAACTTGTATTGATGACTTGTTTAACCTAATCTTGCTTTGAATATCCCTTTGTGTTATACATTTAGTTATCATCATAAAATCATTTGATGAAAATATTTGTTCATAAACAATTTAATGGAATTTCTGTATACTGTATGTTGTCATTTTGAATGTTTAAGCTGCACGGTACAGTGCCCTATTATTGCCCTCTGCCCCCGGAGCTCTACAAGACCTGGCCACTGATAAACACCTAGGACAGATTCTCTCACATTTTGTCAACGAGAAAAGTAAGTTTGATAACATAACACAATAACAAATCAATTCTAACCTAGGTTATATGCAAATGTACATATTACATGTAACATCACAGTGGTTTCCCCAGCAATTGTTAATCATTGAGGAAAGTTCCTTATGAGCATATATCTCCAAATAGGTAGGTTATTTTTGTCAAATTGCACCTATCAGTAGCATTTATCAACTCTAGAACACTATGCAATTATTTCAAGTTGTAAGACAAAATAAAGAACTTCATTATGATATATTTAAGATAAAGTGTAATGTTAGTCAGAACTAGTAACACATGTCCTGTCAGAACTAGTAACACATGTCCTGTCAGAACTGCAGTAACACATGTCCTGTCAGAACTAGTAACACATGTCCTGTCAGAACTAGTAACACATGTCCTGTCAGAACTAGTAACACATGTCCTGTCAGAACTAGTAA
>JAUMHH010204698.1:0-13136 GCA_032359455.1 Chlamys rubida
TTCCTGTCTGTTTTACATATTTTCAGGTCATTTTGTTGTATTTCAAATAGTTGTCATCACCTATATCACGTTAAAAATGGTGTGGATCTGTTTTAAATCTCCACTATTGAGCAAAAAGATTCCAATTTTAAATTCAAGATGGCCGCCGTGAAAAAAATCAAAAATATGTTGGCTAGCCCTCTAATATGCTAAAGTACACCCTACAGAACGTATGTGCCAAATCCTATGCTTGTATCATCACTATTTGCATGATTTTGTCAAATTTCGGTACTAAGCCGCCCCACTACCTAGACAGGGGAAGATTTTATGTTACTTCTGAGAAAGGAAAAGCTTAAAGTTGCAATTCAATAATTATTTTATTTATAACAGAGTTTAAAAGATATATCATATTATTTATTTATGATATCAAGCTTTCCATCAATTAATGTTTGTTTAATTAAACATGAAAAGCATGATCGAATGTCATGTAAGACTATCGTTTACTGACACATGAATCTTTCGTTAGGATATACAAATTAATTGTCGTTCCCGGATAGGAAGTTTTACAAATTTTACGTACGTATTAGCGTAAGCAAGTAGATATCAAATAAACCACAAAGCTCGCGCCGAAATATTGAATGCTCGATTTATCTGCACTTTACTATTAAGGTCGAACCAAATAGAAGTTTTTAATTAACGATCTAGTAATGCATTTTATGGTAAAAGAAGAAAAGAAGACAAGATATAGGCCGATCATTTTCAGGGTGTATATACACCGTTTATCATCAAAATTTAATCTTGAGTACCACTATCAATTTAATGGATTAAATAAGGGGCGGGGTGAGATGTTTTGTTCATTTGTTTTTAATTTTATTACCAGGTTCTGTATTTCTGTATTGACTGCATAGTACTAAATTTTGCTATTTTATACCGCATTGTAAGTCTGAAACATAATAACAGAATTAGAGCATTATGAACTGATTAACCTTCATATTAGCAGCAGCTATAACCCCTACGTCTCGTGTGTATAATAACCCCATTCGGACCCCCATACGTGCGCACAAGGCCGAATGAGTACAAACCATTATCTATGATTATAGGGCAATAAAAATGCAGCTTTGTTTCAGACTGCGTCAGGTAATTATCATTTACTTGGGCGGTCAGTGGAGCAGTACCTATTGGTGTAGACCTCGACATCGGTTCCTATTCCTATTCATCTCTCTCCGTGAAATGTATGGTTAGCAATCACTTGCAGCGACATCAAGAATCTGTAATTATCGATGACAGTCCAATTAACATAAAAAATTCAAAACGCTGATCATAAAATATGTACACACTTTCTTTGTTTCTAACAATGACCCACACTACCAATCAAGCGAACTTGATTACCTGTAGTTTCCCCACGTTTTAAGTAGCAGATAACGACTTGTTATGGCTTGGTTTTCCATCTGAAGCGAAGTCAGTCTATGTATATTTTGTTTCTGCATCAACTACGATTGTAGTTACCCCCCTTGGTCTCTTTAGCCGATGATGTGGTACTATTCACGATGTTGCTATTGCTTCGTTACAAACGCCAAGATGCTTTCACAATAATGTTTATCTATCATTTTCTGTTCGTTTTTAATATACAAAACAACTCCACAAATAATGCAATACATGCATAGAGATCACACGTAGCTCATTTATCATCAAAATGTTATCAATAAATGTCATTTATTTGGCAACTAAGCATATTTATAAATATGCTGATATTAATGTATTTTGCACATTTCTTATAGCAAAAACACCCAGCGTTTCTACCGGTATGTCGCACGAAGCTAATGGTAATCCTCCATTCCTGTCTTTTTACCATCGCTTCAACTTAAGTTCAAAATAAAAAACGGAACATAAATACAAAAATCAAGTATATTTCTTACTATATAAACACAAGTTCACTGTAGGAAGTATATTAAACATTAAGTTATATATGTTCCTTGTTGTCTTAACCTTAAGTAAATACAAAATAATGGTATATATAATTAATCTTACTGCCTCCAAAGAACAATACTTCCTTATATAATACCAGTTTTAGGTGCACTCTAATTATATATTTTGCTGCATTGTATCACAAATACGTGATATAAATTTTCCTTAAAATACATATTTTACAGCAGTAAATTGGTGGTGCGCAGTGGCTTAAAGCTAATGCATAGAGGCACCATCACGCACTTATTGCCTGAGGAGAGCACAGGGTTTGAACGTATTGATCATCCATGGTACATGTATTTAATAATATACATTTGTATATCAAAGCTGTTCTATAGATAACGCAATGGCTTATAACCTAATGTATTGTTTTCTTTCGCAAATATTACGTCACAAGTGATCGACCAATACAAATCCTCAATTTTATAAAGAGGAATATCACAGAACTATCACAAGTGATTACAGCCACATTATTACATGTTTTCCTCAATTTGTTTTTAAACAGTTACTATTGACGGTAACCTGCATATAATGTGTACTGTACTATCTATTCTTTCTTTAGGCAGTATTTTTCCTTACGCACCAATGACCAGCCCGTTGTCATATGTGTTTGACCTGATACGATGTCAGCCTACGTCTGTCATTGGTCCAACTCTGTGTTATTTTTGCATGATACTCTAACTCTTGCAAAGTCGCAAAGCCTCAGCATTCCATGTTTTAAGTTAAAGTTATTTTTTCCATCATAATGTACATATTTTTCAAATAGGCATGCTATTCAAATGCTATATTTATAACCCTTTTTTTATAATGATATATAAGATATTAAAGAAAATATAAAAAAAGGAACTAAGAAACAGAAGGACACCTCTGCATTAGGGGACTTACCCGGATGCTCCCTGACTTAGCTGTCAACTAACAGTTTCTAGGGGTTAATTCAATTCCATAACTCCAACAGTCCCGAAATAAAATCCTCGTGGTGGTGATTTTTATGCCGTTTTGAAGTGTTCCATTGTCGTGAAAAAAGGTAAAAATCTAAATGAAGCTAACAAAGAGTGTTACATTGATTGAATGTGCTGTCGTTAATAGGAATGTATTGTTAGGATACAGATGAGATACTTTGTCAAGAACCTAAGTTTGGTTATCGAATTCGAAATATGATAAACATGGTTGTCTGCGAAATAAAGGATCGGATGGAAGTCTTAACATTAAATTTAGAAACCCAGTTCTTTGTTGAATATTCTCCCCTTTTATTCATCACAAATTGTTGTTGACCAACGATTGCTTCTTGAGTTAATCGATGATATCTAAATGTTGACTTATTTTTGTTCGTGAGTAGGACTGGTGCCGTTTGGTGAGACATCAGTGACATAATCATGAGTCACCATTTTACACCCTAACGAACAGGTATTTTTTATTCCTCCGCCCCACAAGCCATGTTCCAATTGTTAAATTTAAGGACTTGCGTGACCTCCTTTATCATGTTGATGTAACTTAACGATTATGTCAATCACTCACTTGATACGATCGTGGACATATTATAGCCAATTAACTCTGTTAGTACACGTTCGTTCTGTTGAGTCTTTAAGATAATATTAATATCATTATCTTCATTGAATACATAATTCAATAAGCTATGTTTTGGGTTTTTTTTTTGTTTCGTCTTAGCTTCTGAGCTTCAGATTATACAAAGAGCGCTCAGGCTCAAACAATTATAGCAATAGACCATTAAATGTTACTATATCTTGAAATATGCTGATAACGTGGCTGTGAGTTGGATGCTACTTTATTTTTCTCGTTGCAATCTAGAAATTCTAGTTGTTAATCACTCTGCTCCTGTTTAAATTGTGATTTTAATCAGTAAATGTCTCCCCACATTCAATGAATATAAAGCAACATTTATTAGCTATAACTCCTAGTGACTGCGAGTATCTTCCAGCTTCAACTCTGAAACCATTGTACTTTATGAACAGCTTTAGTTTATTTTATCAACTAGGCTTTGCCTACGTACGCGTAACATTGTAAGTTAAAGCCCTTTATAACTAAAATTGTTTAATTGATTAGCAGAGAACTGGATCAATCGTTCCCCTCAAGATCGTTTGTACCCTAAGCTGAATTTGTATATTACCAGTAACGTGACTTAAGTTTAAATAGATTCACAAAAAAAAGTGAAATACAAAGGATATTAACAAAACATTCTTGTATGTTAAATCATGAGATGTGAAGATCAGAAGTTTAACCCATCAGATTATTGATATTTTGTTAGCTTCATTATATACATCATGATACATCATTAAGCTAGGGTCACTTGCAGTATCATTATCCCTGGCTGAAACACAACACCAGCTATAGATACACGATTACAACGGAAACAATCGGATTGAGACACGTATCTATGCACAAAGCAATATTAGTTATTTAAGCTGGTGTATGACGGATGCGTCGTGCGAGGCAAAGATAAGACTTACACAAAAACATTATCATGCCCTACTACATTGTACATGTTGTGTAACGCGTTTCGCAGATACCATTGTGTCATTGCGTTGCTTTGTTCCGAGTAATTTTCGTCTCGTCTGATCACCGTGTAGGTTAATATTACTTCACACAAGTTGTGACGTGATGGCAACGTAAAGATTATTATTTTTAAATCAATACATTCAGATTTTGCATAATGAATTTTACTTCTGCAGGACGTCAGTGACCGATATAGTTTTCTTAATATTTGACAATATGCATCTTTATCACTGATTTCACATTTCTTACCCGTTAAAGTACTTGCTTCCGTCTTTTGTATGTTTTGAGGATCATGTTTCCCTATATGTTCTAACCCTAACCCTAACCCTCTCCTTGATTCGTATTGTTGTACTTTTGTATCCAACTGAGGTTCTAATGTTGCCTTTGCCTGCTGCCGCTGTGGTATTCATATTAATTCAGTAATTGTTATAAAAAGAACCCGTAAAAGACTTGTTTTTGTAATGTTCACATTATCTTTATCAGCAATATAGATATAATAGGCATAATAAACAAAAGTAAAATACACAATATACAGTTTGGTCCATACTACAATTGCAAATTGTCTTCCTTTGATAACCCTAAGGAGAAGACACTTACCCTCTAGAACACCTTTTTTTATTTACCTTTACACTAAATAGTATCTATACAGATTTTTTTTTTACTTTTTCCTTTCTTTCTTGATTTTGCGTCCGAAATACAGTTTTGGCTCCATTTCGGTATTTTCTTTTTTTCTTTTACAGTTTCAGAACTAATACATGCGATACCTATGGTATGTACATGTGTAGGGGTGAATGTACTTTTCCCAGGTGATAAACAAATCATGTTAGCAGTATTTGGCCTCCATGGAGACTTTATGCTACTACTTTCATTAAAAATGTGTTAGCGGCGTGCGTTGAAAATGGTTTGGAATTATCCTAGCCAGTTTCCAGCTGGGCATAAGCCAAACCAATATGTCCATATTGAAAAGTCGCAAAACACTGGTTCAAGCTAATGAACACATTCTCGAATATGATATGACCTGTACATCGCAATAATGAAGAGCAGATATACATTCGGGACAGTTCCATTGGCGGTTTCCTCTCTAGATTAGTAAGCAGAAAAGCAATAACATTATATATACATATATATTTCAAACCACAATCGCGTACTGATAACTGTTATCTGATATACACATTCAAATATATATTTCCGCGGCTTTCTCTCATTTACAGAAAATGTAAGAGATAATCACAGACAGTACGTAAAAGAACCAGACTTTGGTATATATTCACTATTGAATGCAACTATTAATAACACTGTATTATATAGACATACGCAAGGAAATTGTTCATTTCAGAATCTCATAATTTGCTTCCCGGGCCGTACACATGTTGTTATCTTTAACTATTAGTCGTTTTACAAGTGATTTGCAATCACGTGTCGAATTATGCACGTGTTTTAGCCATATGGCAGGTGAACACCATGTACCTGTATACAATAAGTCAATTAAGTCGTTGCCGCTCCTTCGGAATGCTTCAGATGCTGACTATCGATGCTAGATGCAAATGACCTCATCCCGCAGAAAACTTTCCCATTAAGTTTATGTCGTCCATGTACACTCTCTTTAATACCCGCCAGCCAAGTATACGAAGTGTAATAAGGGAAAAACCAGAAAATGTTTTCGTTCTAGATACTCATTCATGCCGCATCCATATCAATTATCGCTTTTTACAGCTTAATGTAACGACATTTCAGGATGGCAAGTTTCTAACGACGATGATTTATTTGTAATGAATCGAAGAAAGTATGTTTACAGTCTCTAAATACATACACTCGTTTCTGCTTTTCCAGTGTCATTTCGTTATTTTGACTATATTTTGTGTTTCAAACAGACTGAACTAATATTTACAAGAATTATAACGAACTTGAAATTGTTGTTCGCCTGATTTGCAACTGCCTATGTAACAAGGTGTTTATATGTCTGTCCCGCTGTTTATTTAGGATAGACGGTTATTTGTAGCATTGCTTATTTTGAATATAAAGTTCACTGAACATAATTAATACGAATCGTTTGAAAACGTTTGTTTTAAATATATTACATTGATGTTTTGGCGAAGTATGGTCGTGGTTTTGCATTTAGTGGTAATGACACCGAACCATCAGTTAACACTGAGGTTTTATGTTTTGACGTCAGCACGTTCGTCTGGCCGTTGTATTACAATGTTTCAATGGTGCAACCAAATCAGTGCTACAGCATGTAGACAATACATGTAGCTTTGCACTTTTAAGCCATTATTTCTACAACACATTGACAGATCAGGTATTTGTTTTGGCGCATGATATTTATTAACAAATACATTAAGGTATTTACCAGATGACCAGCTTCGGAACAGTCTTTGAGGTCACGCACTGAGTATTGAATTAAAAACAATTCAAATGCCAGTCTTATGTTCTACAAAATGACCAGCGGACTTACAAGAGAATACTTGTATAAACATATTATCTTGTTATAGCTCATGTTTTTGATGAGTTTTAAATGTGTTCACATATTGACCATAGCTGTTGATAGGACGTTAAACAATACTAAACCAAACCAAACGAAATGATGGTAACTTTGTGGCTCCTCTCTTGTATGCAAATTGAATATATTTTCAAGTACAAGACATGATCCGGAGGGCAGGCATGGAGACATGTTCAGGAAGAAAATGGTCAACAAGACAGAAAGGGTCCCAAGAAAAAGGTAGACTGAGACACAAAGACATTGTCGAAATAACAACGGAGGGAAGACCAGGACTTGATATGTCCAAACCACAACGCTGGGGTTCGGCAAGTCACAGGACAAAGAGCCAGATTATACAGAAGGAGAAAAAGGAAACTGATGAAGAGCACAGACGAGCTCGACCAGTTGAAATGGGAGGACAATATGTATGGAACCAGTGGACCACAACAGAGCTGAAGGTGACTTTGGCAGACATTTGGCAGTGTGAGCCACTGTGACTCAAATTTCTTTTGATGTCAGTTTATGGTCTGCTGCCATCTCCAACCAACCTCCACAAGTTGGGTTTAGTGGATGACCAAAGATGCCTACTCTGTGACAAGCCAGGTACCATGGAACATGGCCTGTCATCTTGTCAGACTTGACTGACACAGGGCCGATACAGGTGGAGGCATGTTACAGTACTTATCAGACACACTTGAGCGTGAGAAAAGGAGGAAAATAACGAGAACGAATAGAGCAACCACCATGATCAACTTTGTCAAGGCAGGAGAGACAAGCAGGAAGCCAGCTTTAATCACCACCTCGATCCTAGACAAGTCCGACCAGTGGGAGATGAGGTTCGACTTAGGAAAGAGATTGTCCAGGCCACATAGAGGCCAGACATTTTTATATGGTCTGCTAAAGACAAGAATCTGGTGACCATAGAACTCAATGTCCCATGGGAGTCGAGGTGCGACATAGCATATGAGCGGAAGAAGACCCAAGTATACCGAGCTTCTAGACCAGTATAAAAGCTGCGGCTGGAAAAACAGGGCATTTCCTTATTTAAGATTGGCCCTGGAGTGTTCCCGCACAATCTGTGTGGAGAATACTAAGTGCCCTAGGGATCGAAGGAGGCGAGAGAAAGAGAGCTGTTGGCAGACGTTGATAGTCAGCAGAGAAAGCAGCCAGGTGGCTGCGGATCAAGAGGGAGGACACGAGTTGGCATATAACAACTGAGCAGTAGCGCTTGATAAGTACTGCGGTTCCAGCGCTTGGATAGTGTCAGATGCAGTGTACTATTTTTTACCAATAACAGAACCTTAACGCACACCTGTAAATATCAAAAGTGGATCAAGAGCATAACCTTGTTGCAAACATGTAATTATACCAAAAGTGGGCAAAGAACTTAACCTTGTTGCAGCCACAACTAATTGAACATTTTAGCCAGTCAGCAGAGAAAGTATCCAGTTGGCTGTGGTTGAAGAGGGAGGAGAGCTGGCAGCTTACCACTGAGCCGTAGTGCCTGGTTCTATCGCACGGAGAGTGTCCTTCTCCAGCGTATTCAATTATGGGCCGGCCTAGAGTGGTATACGTCCTTGCCCTAACTTCCACAGGGTGAGCACGCAGGTTCTTTCAAAGGAAACCTACATAACTCGCTGCTTTCGATGAGGTGGTACTGATGTGTTCGTGCCAATAAAGTTCGTTGCTGATACACCGATATGATGGATGGAAACACCGAGGTATTTGCTGTTCTCGACCTCTGCAAGATTTACACCGTTCACGTTATAGCTGATTTTCCGCTTGTTTTTCTTTGTGTCATGTGCATGTCGACGCATTTGTCCGGGTTGAAAGTCATCTGCCAATCGCATGTCCACTGATTGAGAGTGTTGAGGTCGGCCTGCAGGTTGGCGCTGTCTCTGGCAGAGCTGATTGTTCGGTGTATGATGCAGTCGTCAGCAAATAAGCGAATCCCACAATAAGCTCTTTCGGGTAGGTCGTTAATATACAACAAGAAGAGATATTTGCCTTTCATGGTTGTTTTACAATGTCCTTTGATCAAGTTTCTAAGGCACAATTAATTTTCACTATACACTTCCTTCCAAACACCCCTAATCTCCATCTCACCACTATATTTGCGTGGTTTGCAACATTTAAGATCATATAAAAACGGGTACATGTACCTATGGAGACATCGGCGAAAAGAACGATTAGGACATTGAAAAAAGAAGATAAAGATGCAGTGGGGTAACCAGATCATTTTCGGTTTCTTTACTATCCCCTAAGCAGAACTCGGAAAAGACAACTCCTTTGATACTCGTAATGCATGTAACATGCAGAAGAATTACGGCAGGCATTTCTTTTACCCGAAAATGCATGGTAGTTTTTCTGTCGCCTGCAACGCGAGGCGACATATAGGTATCACTTTGTCGTCGTCGTCGGTTGCCTCGTCCGAATCAAGGTTTCCGTATGATAACTTGAGTTCCCTTAAGTTGATTGAGCTCAACATTCATACAGTGCTTGTGCAATCAATCTATGATTATTTACATTCAATTGATCTCTTTAATAGGATATGATATATTTAATACACAATACAAAATTAATAAATAAATATTACTAACAGTGCTTGCTTGGGATTGCTTTTTAGGTCCGAAGGTCAAAGGTCAAGGTCGCCGTTACTATAAATAGAAAAACTGTTTCCGTGAGATAAGTCCAGTTTCCTTCGCCCGTTGCCAGTATAATGCGACAGGGTGTGTCCTGCTGGGTGTCTTCGGCAGAATGTTTCAGTGAGGTAGCACTATAAAGTCGGCATCAGTTCCGCGCTATCCCAATGAGACAAACACGAACATATCGCAGCCTCCCAAAACACATACGCATACACTACACGCATGCATCTTGCACACAGGGGAGGCCGTCCTTAAATGACCCTAGGTGTTAATAGGACGTTAAACAATACTAAACCAAATCAATTCTTCGGCAGATCAACCTCAAAACTTCACACTGACTGCACGCGACATATCCACTCCTATGGAAGTCCGGTTTGCCTATACATTTGAAAATTCTGCAAGGAACTTCATATGCATTTTATATTATTAGAAAAAAACCCAAAGAGAAACGTCTTACTGGACGTGCTGTGAGACGGTGCTATTATTGAAATGATTAAACAACGTGTAGAAAGTATTTTATTTCATTTCCCTGTGTGTAAGATATAGCTATCCAGGGTAAGAAAAGGGTGTAGGATTTTTTTTATCTTACACCTCATTTCACGTGACGTGACGTCACAATGGCTCGACAATGCGGAAAAGTAGACGTGATGAAATTAAAAACATTTTTACGATATATTTACCGGTAAGTACACGTTAGAAAGATGTGATAAATTTTCCTGCGCAAACTCTGTTTACCAATATGGGATATGCTAAATCCGACTGACTGATTCGTTTTCGTCTTAAAAGCTCACCGCTGAGCATGAAAGAGTCTTAAAATATTGTTCTTATATATGTTACATATTTTGTCAATTTCTTGTAAAGAGTTTTCTGGCGATACAATATAACCTTGAAATATGTCTCCTTCACCTCTACAGATTTGCAGCCGCGTAAAAGATTATCTTCCGCAAGATTTTTCTCTTTCATAAGATGTACTTGATTTGCATCCGTTTGATGGTTTAATGTTAATTATAAACAACAGTAACTCCCCAGCTTGGTCATAAGTTCATATGATTACCGACCACAAATTGTTATTATATAATCTGTAGCCTGTTAAATATTTATTTTAGTCGAAGGGTGATTTGCTGATACATATCCGAAACAAGCTGTTACAGGTAATCACCCGAAGACTAAGCTCAATTGGTAGCGATAATCAACAGACGTTTGATGTTTGTTCTTGCAACTGTTCAGCAAAACATCCTTATTAATCATTTAGTTCTTTCTTTAAAAAAAAGAGAAGTTGTGTGATGTTATTAAATTATAGATTTCTGACTGATTATGACATACAAGTATCAACGGAAGTGACACTGTATGCTTTTAGAGCTAAAAGCCTACTGCAGTGCAGCTGCCGAAACAATATTTGAAAGTTAAAGGAACATCTGCACCAGTTTTAAGCGCGAAACATTCATAATTTAGTGATCTTTTATCAACCTGGGATATTATTTTTATATCAGAAATGGCATTGGTAAACTTGTTGCAATACTGAATTTGAAAAACCAGATAGTATGACCCCAAGGTTATTCACAATAAGTCGTTTATTTACAATCAGCTCTATGTTCTTGAATGTTGGTCAAGGGGAATAATTTTTAACAAACTTGAACTGGTCAAATATCATGATCTTGTTTTCTTGGTTTTAACAGGAAGTACATGTAGAAAAGAAATAGACGACAGATACCACATCATCACATAATCTCACACGGCATTCGGGAAGGTGAGCTTAAAGCAAAACAAAATCCCCTGCATTGTTAATGATGTGCACAGACTGGCTTACTATAGAAAATATTAAAAAAATATATAGGGCTGTCCGCATACATGTAGTTACTGTTAATTCATATCCACGAGAATGTTGAAGTTTGTTCCTGTATTGTGCGTTATAAAAAAATAAATTCTCTGTTTTACTTTAAAATGCAGAGGAAAAGAACAAATGACAAACTCCCACACACTAAGTTTATAAATCCGGAATGGTTCAGAGCTTTTAGCGTCGACTGTGGTACCGATAATGTTTTATGTCAAGTCTTACTAAGGTTCCAACAAGACGCAGTCACTCCAAGGTTACGTTGGTATTTCGCAACATTTCAGATACTAACATTTAACGTTGACAAGTAAATCCTCAAAATTGTTCCCCGCTGTACGATAAACACGGTCTTGCCTTGATTTTATATTAGGAAGGAGTTATACAATAAGAAGATCAACCTCCGCGCAGAAAGGGACGACGTGACACGACTGGCGTAATGGTACAATGCGGATTGCGGTATCCTAGACGATTTTGATTAGCTTGTACAATGTACCCGTACATAAAGTCAACGCTGTGCTCGCATAATGTATCGTCCTTCTTTTATTTTGTGTAATTTATATTATTTGGGGACACATCAGTATAAATGTAAACCAGAACAGATATGCTACACGGTGCTACATTATGGAAGATTGAATATGTGCTCACAAGTAGCAACATATTTTCTTCAAAGCAAATGAAGTACGCTCTATTCAATTTGTTATAGTAAAGGGAAAAAAGATCCGTGAAATTTGAATTCGCCGACATTACATCTAGAAGTTTAGTGTTAGTGGGTTTATGCGATCCACAAAATGATTGACAATTGATGCACACGGATAACGGCAATGAAAGCACGATCACCGTTACTGACAAATGGTTTCGATACAATATGAAAATTAAAATTGACAAAATCGGCTCGAAAAATTGGCATGACATTTCAATTAGTAACCGATAGAAGCTACTTACTACTTCACGGACATATTATTACATTACTCTACAATCCATTACAAAATCAAAACATTTGTATCTAGTTGCTCAGAGCATTAATCTTTTGTAGCTTAATGATGCATCAAGCTAAATTCCAAATAATCGGTTTCTTTCAAAGAAATTGTACATATATATGAAATTATGTAAATAGTATCCTTGAGTTAAACAGTTCGACATCATTTTTTGTTTTCAGTTGTTAGATATAAATGTAAAAACATAGCTGATACTGTACCCTTTATATGGCATCAAGCTTGTGAAACTTGTAATAAAATCCTATTTTACGCGACAAAACGGACAAGCTTTTCCATGATAGATGAATGTAATTAAGTCAATCGCAAGCCATTTATGAGCTGCCAATACACAAGCATGTCACTTGTGGTTTGTGATGATGAATGATGACAGACATGATACTGCCTAGAGATGATCCATTTAATTAGCGGTGACGAATCGGGGCATCGTTTATCGAAAAATAGTTTCCGAAAAATTAGTTTTATGACACAAATTCATATGAAGTGAAATGGGAAAAAATACAACGGCGCCGATATACTCAAATAAAAAAAAATACGGAGAAAAAAAATATATTGTACTCTGATAAACACATTTACTCCCTAAATGTAGGTGATTGTTTGATTATAATATACATGGAAATGCATTACTGTGATAGATAGATTTATTCAGGGTTTACTTATAAAGTCGGCATCAGTTTCGCGCTATCACAAGGAGACAAACACGAACATATCGCAGCCTCCCAAAACACACACAC
>JAUMHH010204709.1:0-13136 GCA_032359455.1 Chlamys rubida
AATTATAGCCTATATAATTACACTTGCCCTCTAACACTGTTGTAATGGGACGGCGCGGGGGCAAATGTAAATATACATACATAACATGTAATGGCATAATGTATCTGTCGCGTGGCAATTACTGACTCTGGTCAAATATGTCAGTTATTTCATTTTTGACGCATGCTTTAGATTCTAATACAGTTGTTGAGGCTTGTTTAATAAACAAATACCATTCGTGACAGTAAATCGTCTGAAATAATCTGTATTTAAAGCACCCACCATTGTATCGACTTATCACAATATTTCTACCCTCTCCAAGTTGAACATAGGTTTTTAAATATCAATTATTCCGATAACGTTTCAAATGAATTAGAGTACGTATAAAATTATCAATATCATTCCCCACAAAACAAACTCGACCTGTCTAGAATCACCATCATAACCAATTAACAACTTTCAAAGAAGAACATCCCCAAAAGTACAGACATGAAATTTGACGAATTTGGATTCAATTAAGATAATATAATCACTAATTAAGATAATATAATCACTAATTAAGATAATATAATCACTAATTACGAACCTCACTAACGCTGTGGCGAGACTTATCGGGTTACACAACATATAAGGAAACGAGCTGTACTCACTGTTCTCAAAGTTTGGCGGTATCCGGTTATCATAGTCGATAATGAGGGCTCCAATGAAATCAGACCTATACAGTAAACAACAACAAACTCCACTGAATACAAAGTAGACAGATGTAACAAGTATCCTTTTTATTAACATATTCTGTCAGCAGCTGTGATTTCCTTACTCCTAACTTGATGTAAACTGCAGATATATGACTACAGGAGAAAGCAGCTCTGTCGGATTTGACTGTTGAATCTTAAGACGTACTGCTGGATGAACTGGGATCACGAGGATGTAGATGATTAGGCCCCAAATGGATACTTTCAATTGCGTTTGATTTCTGATTAATTGAGTCTGAAGATTGGCCAGGCAGTTAACGATTTTGTTTGTATCTGTATTCTGAATTGTTTACCTGTTTATTGTCTGTTAACATATACGAATATTACGTGTTTATTGTCTGTTAACATATACGAATATTACCTGTTTATTGTCTGTTAACATAAACGAATATTACCTGTTTATTGTCTGTTAACATATACGAATATTACGCTTTTACGGTTGATTCATTTGAGAAAAAAAATATGGTACAATATCTATCATAGAACTTGTGGTTTATCCAGGTTAAAAGTATGATTATATTTCAACTCTTACGATATTCATGTAACAAGTAAAATTACTAATTTATTTTCACATTATTATATATTCGAAAATGTATAATTCATAATCACAGCTTGTGAGGAATCAAATGGTTTATATTCGTAATGGACAAAAATTGTGTTTATGTTAAAATTAGCATCATGGGTAATCTGGTGTTGTCGTATATATTCTTTTCGACTGCATTTCTAAATGGCTGAACATTTAATTTCTTTGTCTTAACCAGAAATTAACAGGTATGAGGCCTTGCTTTGAATAATGAAAAATCACGTACGGATTGTAAGACTAAGGAAATCAACCATAGCGAAGATAGACGTTCTGAACAATGATAAAAGTCTAATAAAGAATAAATAATTAGCTCTTATTTACTTTGATGCAGATTGTACTTATCATACATCACAAGATTTATAAAACAAATCGCAAGATTGTATTAACGTACGAATATCAATCATAAGATCTCGAATTTGATTCATAAAAAATTCAATTACAAATTGACTGAATTGTATACAAATTACAAATTTACAATATAAATTGTTCAAAAAGAACACAAATTGAATAATAAGGATACAGAATACAAGTTTTATAATATGAATATCTCTAATTATGAAAAGACAAAAATGCTCGTACTTGCATATATCTTTGTCGTAACACACATACGTTTACTTACAGCAGAGACTGTTTTACATCCAAAACAATAGACAGATAAACGATTTCTCCGCAACATTAGAAAAAATTACATTGGCAAAGTAAATTTAAATGTCGTTTTTACGAAAGTGAATATGTCGGTTATGTCAAAAAGCGTTAGATGACGTTGCGATGTAGTTTCGGAAGTGGTAGGAAGAGCTATACAAAAGTATATACTATGTAATAGAAACAGTGGGAACTATGTCAGGTGTATATAGCATGCAGTGATTTCGATGACAATTAGATTGTTTAATTCATCCTCTTTAATATGAATATGTTTTCTGAAAAGAGGAACACGTGGACAGAATTTATGCTATGTCTAGTAGACGTAATCAGCGCCAAGTTCATAAAAATGATTTCCTGATTATTCTAAGGATGCATTTAACCTTTTTTACATTCGTGTCAGTTTTTCGCTGATGCTTTTGGTAAAATGCATACCTGATGGTGGGCCCAATGGTGCCGTGTTGGTATAACCTTAACGTTACATAGTTCAATGGGACACAACTATGATTAACATTTAACAGTTAACATCTCCTGGATGGGGGAAGTTACGAATATCTATCTATGATAAATAAAGTATCATATATGAGCTTACTTGTTACTTGTTGCTAATGGAGGAAATCAAGAGTATATAAGTTATCACATATAAGTTTATGTCTGTTGCTAAGCAAGGAAATAAAGACCTATCATAAATAAGTATTTTATTGCTGCTATGTACAAATTACATAAATAACACCTGTATTGTTTTGTCTGGAAATACATCACGCTTTAATACTGAACCTTACCTGGTCTGATGGTCTGCTGTCCTGGGATGTAGATGGAGGTAAACGAGTACCAGGCCTAAACGAAAGGACACCATGTCGCACAGCCTGTGAGGAAAGAACACTGTTATTACTACAGCAATATAAACGTGTTGACAGATCCCCAAAATTATCACTTGCAAACCAATATAGGCAGCCTAACACTCATAAGATTTGTCAACATCCCAGAAATTGGATTGTATTGGCCGATACGACGAGACTAGACTGCCTTAGACATCACTGTCTACCAATGCTTGTAGCCCACTACAGACGTTTTTAGATAGACGCATTCACAACCATTGCAGTGGGAGGCATTCATGTTTGGACAGACAATAAATCACAGTCAGCAAATATCGATACAGGATTACCAACACAAATAACTAAATGCAATTCCGTGTGTTACAGTAATTATAAACAGAGCACTAGTGAACATCTATTCGAGGTAACTGCACAATAAAGAACAAAACCGCTTTTACTAGAAAAGGATTAAATGCAAACAGGGACCTCTGTGGTCCCAACAATTGAAGAGTTAAAACAAATACAAGATACGCCCTATCAATGAGGCTAGTTACATTATATATCTCATTATTGTAAGTTCATCTTGGTTGTGTAAACGTTTACTAAAGAGACTAGTTACACTGTATGTCTCATTATTGTAAGTGCAACTTGGTTGTGTAAACGTTTACTAAAGAGACTAGTTACATTGGATATCCCTTTATTGTGAGTATATCTTGGTTGGTTAAACGCTTACTAAAGTGACTAGTTATACTGTATGTCTCATTACTACGAGCAAAATTAATATTAACTATAAATGAATTAACATCAGTGTCGAACTTTCCAATATTTTCTCTATTCTTACATTTAACAATTAGATTAAAATGCCTACTGTCGAAGGCATAGCCAATTGTATTACACTCAAAATAACCAGCAAGAGTACAAGTATCTACTGTTCTGGACATACACAAGGTCGACATTTAGTACAGGCTACATTGCATTAGTACCAAGTTATTGTGAAAGCGGAAAAAACAGATTACCAGAGACGGAAATGTCTAAAGTACCCACGAGTTCAGTCCCTAGTACTCTTAGAACAGTTGGCAACGCACTGATCACTATAGATATATGTTAGATGTCTGGCGTGTGTGCCTGTCAGGTCGAAAACACATGGCATCAATTGAATGTACCAAAATAAAACAATGTTAGTCAGTCCGAAATCATCAGGTTACAGAAAATCTCCTACTGCGTCACGCTGATACATACAGTTATACTTTAAAATGTTATCCTGGGCTCAAAGTAGCCAATCACTTAATGCATTGACGAACCTATATTGAAGAGTTAAATGTTTTAACAATGAATGTTGTGTCTTGATTTGATCTCCCCTAGCAAATTAAAAATAGAAAGTTATCTGTTACTCCGAATAACGAATGACTGTCCAACTTTACTTTCTTGGGATTACGATTTTTACGTAAGTCACCCATTTTAATTATGTTTGAATGTCGATTGTGAACATTTTAAAATTCTAGATTGACAAAAGGAAACCATCGGATTAATTCAATTATCACAATACTACCAGCCGACTTGCACTGGGTAGTTACTTGAGAGATTGGCTGTAAATATCTACACACTTGTATTATTAACAAACTGTCGGCGGTTTCTTAGGCACAAAGCACTTTTACGAAAGTATACTCCCGGTACTAATGGATTACTCTGAAAAATAAAGAAACAAAGAAAAAATATGACACAGCGGTCGACAGCGCGTGTTTAGGAATCTTCTAAACAAACAAAAGTTTAATTCCAATCTCCCAACCAGCGTCGATGGCGTGTGCAAATCAAACATTTCACGGACTGCGTGACACCGAAATTGAAGAGGATCCAATCTGAAAAAAACATAAATGTAACTAGCTTTAGGATATTGGAAATAAAGTATCTGAACGTAATAGGTTTCCAGCATGTTTCGCATACGAAAGTTATCTATAGACGTAAACGTACACCAGCTGGTACGGGGGGGTGGGTCAATAATGAGAATTTTATTTCTTTTGCATGCTTGATTAACCAAACTTAATTAAACTTTACAAGCCTTTTCTCTGTAGATGAAAAATGCGTGTAGTATTGAGGATATAATTATATATACAGGACTGAACTTCAAAGGTAAAAGTAATATGATGAAAAAAAATTAAACTCTAGTGGAGAATTCAATGTTAACATGAAGGAATATAACTGCACTGCAGAAGAGAACTTAATGTTATATGAAGGGGTAACACTGCAGGATTACGACCGTGACCACAATATTGGTGCTTTTTCAGTGTAACAAACATTCGTTTTGGTTTTTAAGATCGCGTACAAGTCTCATGTACGCAATCAAATACATCATAAAATGATGTAATTATTGAAGGTTCCATCTTACATTGAGCGCAAATAAACCTCTGGTTGATGTGCAGTGCCTATACAAAGTATTCTATTGTGCATAAATATAGCATTATATTTGTCGTTTTTCATGTTAGTGTTTTAACAACATATTGTTATTATCGTTCAGACAAATTTCTTTGGTATTGTTGAAGGTTTCGTTTGTTTGTTAGTTTAATGTTTATTTTTATTCCAATAGAAGCTTTTGCATCAATCTTATCTTAATGGATATAAATACTCAAGCAACAACACATTCACTACAAATAATACAAGCGTAACGTGCCGGCTTCTCCCACCTCCAGGTGTTCCACAATTGATTCAGAGAGGACATCAGTTCAGCATTAACAAGGACAATGAGCTATCGTTTAACAAGCAAGCACACTGATCAAAACTGTCTCTACAAATTGTCGACACTCACATTCTACTTGTTGTTATGGGACAGCGACCAATTTGCCTTGAAATGTGTTCAAGGACAGCAGACAGTCGTGTCCGGTCTGCTTATCTCACGTAATGATGTGCTTTATGTGTAGAGGATTGCCATGTCTTTGTCACATTCCACAGGAAATAAAATTATGGTTAATAATTACAGCCCACATCCATTGATTAGCAACACAAATGCCATAAAGGCCCCGGGAATCGTGCCTGGAGTGGAAATGGCGTTCCATAGTCTCCGGTTTAACATTTTCCGGGGGCAGGAAACGGGAAGCGACCGATGTTTCTCGTTTGGTTTTGGGTGTTCTACAGTACTTGTTTCTTGTTAAAAAAAATTGGTCGACTGTTTCAGCGTTTTCTTTCCTCTTTTCATTTTGTTTCTATTACACTCGGTAATGAAACCAAACCAACAGAAGACAATGTTTTTTTGTAATTAAATAATTGACTGAAACGGTTAAAATTTGTAGGAGAAGAATATTAATCATTACATAAAAACCATCATGATGAAGCTACTATAGACATTACCTTATTTCTAAGCTAATTACCGCCTTCACAGGACAGAAAGTTCCCCTACTTCATTGGATTTCCCACAATATCGACTAAATTGCGTCGCTCTGCCTTAATATATCATTTTTTCACAATGACTGTATGGACGGACGAGGGAAACGCTAAGCGATGTTATCACGCAAAACTTAACGGACTTTCGCCACCACCTAAGACGGGCAGTTGGAGCCTGCATCTTAGTGTTGGTGCCTCTGTCATGTACAACAGTCAAATACACAGTTAAAGACCTCTGACGATTGCCCTTTTTGTCCATTACAAGGACGATCGCTGGGATAATGGATTTCTTACTTGTTATTACAGGAAAATTGAATTATGTTGTTGTCATGAAATGTCGGATGAAAGGGTCACATGCTTTTTCACCATAAACAAATGACGCGACTCTTAAAACAAAATCGATATATTACAAGAAATTTTAAAATATCGTGACGTTATAATCCATTTAATGGCCCGCCTTACTGAAAACAACGCCCGAACATATGCCACTGTCATTCCTGCTTTGTTTTAAGAAATGTGTTTTATATTTCAAATGTATTTTTCATTAATTTATTTTAAAACGAATACTCTAAAACATTAGGTAAGACACGAAATTAAACACTGAGCAATTTTGAAAAGATGTTTTTGAAGCATGGACCAAAGTGGCAGAAATGTGCAATTCGTCAGAGTAGTTGAATGTGAGTCAATGTCAGGACAGATAGGCTCATTGCAGTTACAATAATACATGTTAATGTAAATAATGTCTTTGTGCCCTTCATGACCTATCATGATGCCTCTTTTCAGGCGAGAAAAGTGCATCCCTGATCAATTGTTGGAATGTACGTGTGTAAAAATTGATGTTCTACTGCAAAACAATATACAATATGATCACGTGAATAGAATAGCAGCAGTATTCCAGGTCAACAATTCTTCCCTTTTCGCCATTGGGACTGTACATATAACATCTTCTATTAAAAGAGTACTCACATCTTATGGGTCGGAGAAAGCTTACAAAAGGTACTCCCTCTGTAGAACGCAGCTAATTCGAGGAGGAAATATTGATCTAATGAAGAGGAGAACGATATCAACACCAGGTTAGGACCTTATTCTCGTCGCTTACCGTATAATTGTATTTTCCCCTTTTTATATCAAATTGAGCGGTAAAAATCGGAAAAGTGATGTCAACTTTTTGTTTTGATTTAGACAATTTCTACCTGGTATCAAAGTTGTTTCATAATTATATTACAATTCCAGTGTGTATTTTGATTTCCCTTTTGCAACCTTGACACCTAATAAGGTGTCAGATTATATCTCATATTTTCAAGATCGATACTTTTTCTCACTGGTCATTGGATGACTTAGCTTTCCATTTATATAGAATATCAATGTGATCTCAGTGTTTCCTGTCCGCCCCAGTGGTCTCCTTTGGTCAATATACTTACTAATACAATGTGTCCGACCCAGTGGTTTCCTTTGGCCAATATACTTACTTATACAATGTGCCCGACCCAGTGGTTTCCTTTGGCCAATATACTTACTAATACAATATGTCCGACCCAGTGGTTTCATTTGGCCAATATACTTAATTATACAATGTGCCCGACCCAGTGGTTTCCTTTGGCCAATATACTTACTAATACAATGTGTCCGACCCAGTGATCTCCTTTGGCCAATATACTTACTAATACAATGTGTATCGACCCAGTGATCTTCTTTGGCCAATATACTTACTTATACAATGTGCCCGACCCAGTGATCTCCTTTGGCCAATATACTTACTTATACAATGTGCCCGACCCAGTGATCTTCTTTGACCAATATACTTACTAATACAATGTGTATCGACCGCATTGTTAGCTTCTTAACCGAAACTGTTAACGATAAAACATTACTATTCTGTCTGTTTATTTAGTTTTGTTATTTGGAAAATACGTTTAAAGTCCTGTCTTTGTTTGTTGTTTCAAATATTAAATGTAAAAGTGTAAAACATAGTAATGGGCTGTCTATGCTTTAAAGCTAACGACACTGCTCTGTTTATTATTTCCAAACATCTTTTATCAGGAGGATTTCTTATTTTAAATAAAATCTCGTTCATTATATCATATAATAAAAACAAAAATAAATATAATATATAAAGAAGCTTATATCAGATATCTTATTTCTTGTACATGACATCTTATATAACATATAAATTGTCTTCTATAAAGATATGTGTAAGACTTTTCATAAAAGATAAAAAAAAAATATATATAGCTATGTAAGATATCAGATTAGGCAAATACGATATCTTCTCGATAATTTAGAATATAATTAAGATTTCATTTAGAATACACTATATCTTAGAACATACGTTTTATGCACTATCTTATTAATTATATTGCATATTTCAATTACTTTAAGAAATGCAGCATCGACAGTGTTTCTTAAATACATGTTATGTTGGTTTTCTAAATGCGATGGTTAAGCTAACCGTGTGACTCTGACGTTAACCGTGTTGTCACATACATTCTCGTTACGTTATTTGTAAATTATGATAGATCGGTCTCGCGTGTGAGGGATGCTAAGGGAAGAAGTGCTTCACATTACCCTCTTAGTGGACAGTTTCTCTCTTCAATTATTATCCTGTGGTGTTTAATCTCTCTTTGTAATTTATTGAAATAGATAGGAGTAAGGGAATTTAATTAGAACCCAGTTAGTAGTTTGTGGTAAATGTTTGCCTGTAAGCGAGGGCTCTTATACCGTATGGCCTCAATTTCTAACGCATTGGTCCGTACTTCAAGGAAACGTTTTTTCGTGCTGTGGTTTAAACTATTTTGAACACGTTGTGAAGAAATAAGGCAAAAGACAAAATAAATGTGCTGATGATGAAATCAGGACTAACACTGGAGGAACACATACTGGGCTACTCTCTTTGCTGAGAAACAGAGGGAAAACGTTCTGTTGTTTCAAATATCTAATAAATGTTTGACCACAGTGATCGTTTACTGAACTTAAATTAATAAGGTCATTACAGTCACTTCTACATCATTTAACCTCGATCTGTTTTACAACATGACCATCGTGGAAGACGAACTAAGCTTGCCGATTATGATTTATCATTTCCCTTTGTTATTTACCATTATTTTATAGTTACATCACTGCCTATCCCGCCTGCAATGTCTTTCTGCCTCACACATTCCCTCCTCTAAAGACATGAAGACATTTTTCAATGGCGACCTTTCCTTTTCACACAAACATCATGCCCCTTGTCAGTTGCCCCCTACCCGTACAGACGTTATGATAATTACCAATGTCTGTCCTTCTCCAACATCATGTGGGCTTTTAGTCGTGTTCATGGCTTGTATGTGTTCAGGTGTCACTCGCTATATACTTACTAGCATAGGCAAGACATTCGTAAACGTAACTAGATAAAACGATTAATATTAACATGCAACCGTGGCTCGGGGGAGAAGCAATCTCCTCACAGATAGGGATAGAACGTGGAGAAAGCTTTCAGTCTTTGTCAAGTGAATGTTTGTCTTTGACTGAAATAACTATAGATATATCATGACCATGCCGTATCTACTCTTCATTTATTTAAAGATAAAGTGTTGACAGAAAACAATTACGCACTTCGGTAAATCCCTGGAGGTTTGATTTCGAAAAGGCCATTTAACAATTGCATAATTGCATATTTCTCTGTCACGTGTTATTGACAGGACATGATATTTGAGATACGTGAGCTATGTCTTATTTCAATCGATTACGTCTTGGTTACACACTTGCCTACTTAACAGAAAAAAAAGGTAGCCACCAATTAAATTCATATTTAGAATCTCAGCTATTGTATTTTTGTTTGCGTGATTTACAGAAGACAGAAGAGACTGACATTCAGTTTCTGGATCTCACGCTCCTCAGATATGCCGCTATAATGATGTAAATCTACCATAACTATCTCCTTTTCATATTAAGATATATTAATTGACCCAATCACACGTCCATCTACATGCTAATGTGTGTGTTTGCAGTGATATTGTCACTGTTAAAGCATTTGACAAGAGCGCGCTCTGCAGGTTAATATTCTGTTCCAAAAACCCATGCTGGTTATTATAGAAAGTTGTCCTGCTCTCATTATGTTCATTTGTCTTTTAAACACAGCAGTAAAATCGTATAATGATGACAAAGGGGCGTTGGGTACCGTTCATTTGCACTCATTTAAGCAACGTCTCTCAACGCACTCTGCCAAACTGTATTTTTGTCAGCAATTATAAATCCAAAATGTATTCCTTACTGTGTCAGAGTGAATTAAAAGTCCTCGTAGATAGGGACCGACCAGCCACTAGGAAGCTCAGAACACGTTCTTCATTCTTCTGTACATTGGAAATATTACACGTGATTCTATCATTCGCTTGAACTATTTCAAACATTGTCTGGTTTTCAATTAAACACGATACTGTGCATGTAAACATTATTTCATGTATAAATTGTCTTTTAGCATATAAATCTTTGTACAAAGACGTATATCAATTGCTATAATTACGGGCCTCTCAGACGAGGGTAATTTACCTTAACAACCTGACAAAACGTGGCACAGTCGCAAGAGACAACCTTTGCAACAGGTTACGTGACTGCTTTTTAATTTCTTAAATTTGTCATTTGTGGTGTCCTTGAAATTGTGAAAAAATCGATAATATATTTTGTTTTTTTTCATTTTCCAAAATTAAAAGTAAAGGAGTTATGCATTGTTAATAAGGAAGACTTACGTTTTGTCATAAAACGCCAGCAAAGTTGGACAGTAATTCCTTACTCAAAATAATGTTAATATTCTAACTTTACGTTTCCTAGGGAGAGTAGAGTTAGACAGTATTTGTTATTACGAATAACGAATATCTGTCGAACTTTACTTTGCTGAAAACAAATAAGGTACTCCCCAGATTGAACGTGATGATGTGAGATTTGACAAAGTTATTTTCAACTTATCACTCTCACCCAACAAAATCGCTTATTAACATTGTGAAAGTCCCCAAACCGCTTAGACCACCATTACTTATGTTAGCAATTAACTTTGATTTAAAGATATACCCTTATAACGAAGTACTCACCACTCTGTGACTTGACAAAGTCCCTGTCACAACCAATCACTCACGGAAAGTTCCCGTCAAAATTGAACAACCTTAGAAACGTTCCTGTCACAATCGAGCACGCCTCGAAATACTTCCGTTTTGATGAAACATAGTAGAAAATGTCACTGTTAATATTGAACACACCTGGGTTAAAAAAAATTGCCTCGAACACGTATTGGCCAAAACACTTAGACTGAAACATTATGCAAACTTATGTATTTAATTAGCATTCTGCGCCATCCCTGTTTTCTATTTCTACTTCCGCCGAGTCTACACTAGTTCCTGTCGACACTACATGATATCGGTTGGTAGTCTGATCTGTCTTGAAGTTCCCTTTACTGTCTACACGAGACTGTAGAATACTCAACATGCCTGAGTTATATCATAGAAAACAGTCGTATTATTGAAGTTGTAATAAAGACGCGATACTCAGGTATAATGGACGGTTCTGCCACAGGGATCGCCCGTATTACTCACAATTGTTTACACTACAGACCAGTACGTTTGAGTACGTCAGTGCTAGTTTCTTTTGCGTCAATAATATGTTTTATAACGTTAATAACAGGATAGTTATATTATGTCGACAACAACCTAGACATTAAGACGTAGTTAATAAATAACAGATTTTATGGCATAAAGGACAGATAACATAACATTACTGACTGATCCTTCTGTAATTTTCTATAACGTGACAACATGTGTAATGACGTCAGTTGTAGACTTTATTGTATAAATTATTGGTTCTATTTTGTCCTCGACACTCTATAACGTCAATAGCTGTGTCGAATATGTCTACAAACAACAGGTTCTATTGTGCAAAAGACGGGTTCTATAACGTCAATGACAGGTTCTATAACTTCAAAGACAGGTTCTATAACGTCAAGGACAGGTTCTATAACGTCAAGGACAGGTTCTATAAAGTCAAAGACTGGTTCTATAACGTCAAAGACAGGTTATATAACCTCAAAGACTGGTTCTATAACGCCAAAGACAGGTTATATTGTGTCAATGATAGGTTCTATAACGTCAAAGACAGGATTTTTTGCGTCAAAGACAGGTTCTATAACGTCCATGACAGGTTCTATAACGTCAAGGACAGGTTCTATAAAGTCAAAGACTGGTTCTATAACGTCAAGGACAGGTTCTGTTACGTCAAATGCAGGTTCTATTGTGTCAAACACAGGTTCTATAACGTCAAAGACAGGTTCTATAACGTCAAAGACAGGTTATATAACGTCAAAGACAGGTTCTATTGTGTCAAAGACAGATTCTATAACGTCAAAGACAGGTTCTATTACGTCAAAGACAGGTTCTATTACGTCAAAGACAGGTTATATAACATCAAAGGCAGGTTCTATTACGTCACAGACAGGTTCTATTACGTCAAAGACAGGTTCTATAACGTCAAAGACAGGTTATATAACCTCAAAGACAGGTTCTATAACGTCAAAGATAGGTTATATAACGTCAAAGACAGGTTCTACAACGTCAAAGACAGTTTCTATAACGTCAAAGACAGGTTCGATTACGTCAAAGACAGGTTCTATTTTGTCAATGACAGGTTCTATTACGTCAAAGACAGGTTCTATAACGTCAAAGACAGGTTCTATAACTTCAAAGACAGGTTCTATAACGCCAAAGACAGGTTATATAACGTCAAAGACAGGTTATATAACGTCAAAGATAGGTTATATAACGTCAAAGACAGGTTCGATTACGTCAAAGACTGGTTCTATTTTGTCAATGACAGGTTCGATTACGTCAAAGACAGGTTCTGTTACGTCAACGACATATTCTATAACGTCAAAGACAGGTTCTATAACGCCAAAGACAGGTTATATAAAGTCAAATACAGGTTATATAACGTGAAATACAGGTTCTATAACGTCAAAGACAGGATTTTTTGCGTCAAAGA